>JAHZMZ010001556.1:0-28741 GCA_027743805.1 Lepidocyrtoides sp. E14 | reverse complement strand
GTAAATATGGAAAGTGATAAAAACCTCAATTTGTGGTCTTCTCTCGGTGACAGGTTACAGAATATTATGCCAAATGCGGTTATCAAATAAAGACAATAAAGTTGTAATCTTTTGACTCATCGTAATTTTATTTCATTAATACGACACGACACGATATTTTTACGCTATCGCAAATCACTCTACTTACTTGCTCGCAGATACGATGTTTACTTTGCAGTTAACTCATTTCAAATTGCATTGCACGAATGATGCATTAAAACTGACTCACCACTACCACCACTCACAGAATTTACTTTAATTTCAAACATAGTAAAGCTAGTTGTTTTTATCTCTTTACTATGGCTAGCTTACCATTATTTCCAGCTGCTTGCAAGTGAAACACTGCTTCTGCTGCTGCTTTCCGTTTTCTAGGTATTCATTCCATGCATTTTATAGAATGTTTCATAATGATGAGAATGCACCTTATCAAGGTCAAACATCAGTCTGTGTCTGTGTCGTGTACGCTTGTTTTTGTGCTTTACCTGCACATTTGTACACCTTCACCTGCTTCAAAAGTTGATATAAAAATGCCGGTGAGGTGCATGCTTATTTATATCACCATGATATAAAAAAATATCAAGTTATTAATGCGCAATACTAATGGAAAATCCGTAATGTTAAAGATGTTTTGGAATAGGTAATATTGCATCTTTTTTTGCAATACTGGAGACCAAGATCAACCAGCGGACAAGGACATTTTTGCTTTGCTACCCAATCTGGTCAGTTACAGTCTGTAGCTTACAGACAACAAACACAGACAGATGCATCAATATTTTCGTGGATGAAAAAAAAGGAAAATAGTGTTTATGCTCATGAATTGATGCATACATTTTGCGAGTCGCGAATTATTGCAAGTATGCAGTAGTGCATACAACTGTACCCTCGGCCTGTATGCCATACAGTTTACACACGAGCCACGTTTCACAAAATCACAGCTATAGAACCCCTACACCTTAGCATTTTTTAAAAATAGCATCGAAAATATTGAACACGTACTTTTGCAGCAAACTGCCTAATAGAACAGTAAGTTCTCGTTTTGAATTTGAAATGCATGTACTGTGTTATGTGCATTGTGCATACGTGATAATAGCTGAATGATCCGTAATCCGTAATATTTTTCATAACTTCACATAAAAATGGTCAGATCATCAAAGGTAATGATATTTTCTGTCTCCTTAAAGGTTTTAATCATATTCCTTAATGCCAATTGATAAAAACTTTACAAATAGGGCAACCTTTAACTTCAGTAGCAAAAAACAAGTTTTTAAATGGAAGGTGCATTTTTGTTTATTCTTGCTCACTATCAAATGTCAAATGTGACATGCGTTTAAATCATGTTTAAATGTGTGTGTAGTTCATTAAACTACATTTCAGGATTGCTAATATACGGCAGAGACACACAAACTTATGTGTCATATTTGCATTTAGATTTACTATATGCAGATTCTAGGAAACACCATTAGTAGGATTCATTTTTATTTCATTGATTTTTAAAATAAAATGTGTACATTGCGTAAATGCATATTTCTGTATGAGAATTAACTTACTTTGAAAACTTACTCATTAAAATGATTATCGAGTTTTTCAGTAACAGAGTTTGTCAGACAGTTTGAAAAGAATATCTATCTATTAAATTTGCCATTTGCAGTGTAATCTATTAAATCAATGCACATTATGCTCATATTCCTACCTTATTTTTTCGAATTTATTAGTCGTGGCGCGTCAATGATAAGTCATCATAATCCAGTAACTTATATATTTACTCTGAAATATTAATCACGCACACTGTAAATGGTCAGATGGTTACGATGAAATAAGACAGAGAGGAAATGTTGGTCAGCGTCTCTCCAAAGTCACGTACAACCCATCCTCTGGTCTCATAACGAGCTCTGAAAGCACCACAATATCCTCCCGCTTCATTGCCGCTTTAACAGAAAAATTCCTGAAAATAGTTGAAAGAATAACTTTTTCCTCCATGAGGGCAAACTTTTGTCCAATGCAGTTCCTTGGACCACCAGAAAAGGGGATATAAGAAAACGGATGTCTTCCCTGTATATTTTCTGGGAGAAATCTGTCAGGGTCATACTTTTCAGGATCTGGAAATACTTTCGGATCCCTGTGAATATAGTACATATGAATGAGCATGGTACAACCTTTGGGAACAACGGTATTGTCGTTCAATGGCAAATCCTTTGTAAGATTTCGAGCTATAAAGGGAACGCTCGGAAAAATTCGCAGAGCTGAAAATAAATCAATGTTCAACTCGGTTATCAAATTTATCTCTTCAAAAGGGGCATAAAATTAGGAAATCATGCAAATGTCACAACCTTCTTTGATACATAACTCCATGTATTTCATCTTTGCCAAATCAGTAGTGGTAGCATGGCGAGTACGATCATCACCAAATATGGAGACAAGTTCTTGATGAAGCTTTTCCTGGATTTCGGGATGACAAGCTAACAGAAATGTAAACCAGCTAGACGCAGCAGAGGAGGCATCGTGACCTTCAAACATAAATGTATCAGTTTCTTCTCTAACGTTCTTATCGGTCAATGTTGGATCACTTTCTTGTGTCTCCAAAAGCAAGTCTAGAAAGGCTCGTCGCTTTTTTCCGTAAATTTCATCGTCGTGGTCCTCGTTTTTGATGCTAGTGACTTCATCAGAAGAGTTTTTTGCAGCTTGTCTTTCCTTCTTCCTTTCTTGAATGACTGTGTCAGTAAAATTGTGTACAATTTTAAGATTTTTGGCTTCCTTCTTACCCATTGAGGAAAGATTCCAAGAAAAATCTGGGTAAAGCCATGGTCGAAACTGCCGGTATTGTACCAACTCGCTCATTTCGTAAATGGCTTTTACATAATCTGAGTTAGACTTTTCCTGAGCGTTTATCTTTTTACCCATTGCAGCTTCACATATAATATCAAGCGCACAATGAGTTATCACTGGCAATATGTCAAACCTCTGTTCACCTACTTTCCTTTCTAGTGCGTTACGCATAACTGAGCATTGATCATTAAAAACTCTAAGAAAATCATCCAGTATTTTGAAATGAAAGGCTGGTGTAAGCTGTTTCCTTCTTCGGAACCACTTTTCTCCTCCGCTGGTAAGCAGTCCTAACCCTAGCCATGGTTGTAGAAATTGATAGTCTGAGCTTTTTTCAATTTGGGTGGGCGATGTCAGGATCTTTTCTGCGTCTTCTGCATTAGCGACGACAATATACGGTTGTATTCCAAGCCACATCAAATAGCGACGTCCATAAATATTGACCCATTTTTCAAAAACTTTGAGAATCTCTGTTCATGAAGTAATTACTTTTAGTGCTCTGTATGTCTGTTTTCAGCATGAAATGTATTTAAGAATGGCAAAAAATTGTAAGCGTTACTTTATTTAGTCTTACACACCTTCTCTTCCTTTATTAAAGTGTAATGAGTTTCCCAAAATTGGAAACCCTGGTGGTCCTTTAAATTGTGAACAACTGTGAACAAACTTTATTCTCTGTGGAAGCTTGAAGAGAGCAATATAGCTCAACACTGCCACAATAATGACAGCAACCCAAACCATTGTGAATGGGTTGGATTGGAATCTTGACTTATACTTTGAAATGTTGTTCCGGAGTTCAATATTTGAGCCAGCATCAAAAATGTGAAATTTACCCTAAAGGAACGATGTCATTTAGGTCCCTAAAGACTAAGAAAAATTCATACAACTTTTGGACTTTTTATATAAAAGTTTACATTTTGCGATAAGATGGATTATCGTACACACTGTTTCAATTGTAGAAGTTCATCGGATACAGGATTAAAATGGTCATTGTGCTTTATTTTACGTGGGCGTAAAGGATTTTTATCAGATTACTTAGTAAAAATATGATTAAGTATTTCACTGAAACGAAATTGTAATGGTTAACGAATAAACCACAAGAAGAAAACAGCAAGTAGCGCTTTGATAAAAAGAAATAATCTAAAAGAAGCAAAGATCTTGATTTATGCCAAGTTTTTCATGAGTCATCATCTCATCTCTTAAAATTTGCGTCTTATCATCATTGTCGAGCAGGTCTCACAAAGCCAACAGTACAGCCCCTTGCATCCACATGAACTGCCTTAGTGAACAAATATTGCCTTAAGTCATGACACTGCAGTGCGCGAAGGGCTTGATCGCATTAGCAATGACAAATTTATACAAAAAGGCATCAGTAGGGTTTGAAGCAAAATGTTTATATATCTGTGTAGGTATATTTGCGGAAAAATTCCTAATAGTCGTGTCAAAAAAGTGGCAAGAATTTACTGTAGCATATAGCATGCTTAATAATAATTGATTTTACCGAGCTGTTTCTCCCTGTCATCACTGAATTTAGCCAAACTCGCTCATTGCTCATGTACAGACTTTTGCGTGGCTGAGGTATCCACCGATATAAAGGTAATAAAAATGTATAAAATCATAATTGGTCAGCCCAAACAAGATCCGTCTATTTTAACAAATAAATTTGTTCTTGAACACAGAGTCAGATAAGTGGTTGGTATCATAGATAGTCTCGTTTTCGTTTGTGGTCAGACAGACGTACAATCAGATTGTTTTACATAATATTTTATCAGGCAGTAACTAGCTCTACTTACGAAGATGTATTCTCATGACTCATTATAATTCCAGTGAACTGTCATAAACTCAATGTTTACTTACTAATTTACTTTACGTTTTAGTACGTTTTATCATATTATGCATGAATCTTTTTCCGCTAGATATGGGTATACGCATACGATTATCAACAAAGTATAAAATGATTAATGATGGTGACCTCCCAGCACTTTAAAGACAACACTACATAGGCATTGAAGACACCAACACAGACTTACAAGCTCCAAAGCAAAGCGTCTGTGCTTTTCCCATGCTCTCTGATGTTTTTTGCCCTCTGTGATAAAACAAAAGTACATACAAAGACACATTTGTGGACTTTAAGCAAATGAACACTTTTAAACTCTTTCGCTAGCATAACTTTTAGTGCATATTATTATTGGTCCTACAAAATTTCAAATAACATGTTCAATATACATTGACTTGGAGGAATGGGTCAGAATTTCAACTATTTGAAGTAGGCTTGAAGCTGCTAACCCCAGTTACCCTCATCTATCACAAATGGTCCAAAAATTTAACAGTATTTACGAATGGGCCATGTCAGAGGCTCTATTTTTGAAAATTTCAGCAAAAAAGCCAAACTCTTCTGTCTAGTCCTGTCCAGGATAGTAAATAAATAAAAAGACGGATGGGTAGGCAATGATGTAACTTGAGATACCTATTAATATGCATTTCATTGACGGAATCCAGTCCCCAGTACAATGTATAAAATATTACAAGTTGCTTGTCTTGTATAGCAGTGTTTATTGATTACATAAATGTATGCATTTGGGAGACAAAAATAAGCATCAAGTAAGAGTCTGCAACGCAAACAAATCAAAATGTACTTTAACCATTCTTTTATATACATAGCTAGAAAAATAAAACAGAAGCTTTTATTTTCAAAACGGTAATTTTTTTACTTGTTCCCAAGTCCTAACAATGCTTATATTATATCTATCAAATATAACTGTAAAAATATAGTATGTATATATTCAGCGTTTCTCCAAAGTCACATATAAACCATCCTCTGGTCTCAAAACGAGCTCTGAAAGTACCACAACGTCCTCCCGTTTCATTGCAGCCTTTACTTTAAAATTCCTGAAAATAGTTGAAAGCATAACTTTTTCTTCCATCAGAGCAAACTTTTGTCCAATGCAGTTCCTTGGACCAGCCGAGAAGGGTATGTAAGAAAACGGATGTCTTCCATGAACATTTTCTGGAAGAAATCTGTCAGGGTTGAATATTTCCGGATCAGGAAACACTTTAGGATCCCTATGTATGAAGTACGAGTGGATAAACACAGTGCAGCCAACTGGTACTACAGAATTGTCATCAAGCCTCAAATCTGTTGTCAGTTTTCTGGCAAAGAACGGTACGCTTGGGAAAGGTTCATAAATGGAAAAATGCCAAAAAATTACATATAACAAAAAGGATATTTTTTTGATGAAATAGATTAAATGAAAGAATTTAAAAACAGCCAATACCTTGGAAAAATACGAAGACCTGAATAAAGGGAAAAAATGAGTGAATTACAATGGTGGCCAAGCTTAGGCAGATTATTTTGACAGTCAATGCCATCATATAGTGCTCATGTTTTTTCTCACCACTTGGCGCTTTTTCCCATTCCTATAGTCCATCTCGTCGACCTGTTCAATTTTGGCTTCTGCAGAATTTTTTTTCGCAATAGCTCTTTCTTTCTTTCTTTCTTGAATGACAGTGTCTGTAAATTTATGCAAAATTTTTAGGTTTTTAGCTTCCACTCTTCCCGCTGTAGAGAGATTCCAAGTAAAATCTGGTTGAAGCCATGGTTGTAATTGTCGCTGTTGCACCAACTCGCTCATTTGGTAAATCGCTTTTACGTATAGGTTTCTAGCTTCCACTCTTCCCGCTGTAGAGAGATTCCAAGTAAAATCTGGTTGAAGCCATGGTTGTAATTGTCGCTGTTGCACCAACTCGCTCATTTGGTAAATCGCTTTTACGTATTCCGAGTTGGATTCTTCCTGAGCATTTATCTTTTTACCCATGGCGGCTTCACATATAATATCAAGGGCACAATGGGTTATGATTGGGAACACGTCAAACTTGGTGTTACCAATTTTCTTTTCTAGAGAAATGCGCATAACATTACATTGCTCGTTAAAAACACGAAGAAAATTGTCCAATATTTTGAAGTGGAAGGCCGGTGTAAGTAGTTTCCTTCGTCTAAACCATTTTTCTCCTCCGCTTGTGAGCAATCCAAGACCTAACCATCGCTGAAGGAAATAGTAATCGGAACTCTTTTCGATTTGTGTTTGCGAAGAGAGAATTTTTTCCGCGTCTGCTCCATTAGAAATAACGATGTAAGGTTGTAGCCCAAGATAGATTTTGTAGCGGCGACCATAAGTATTAATATAACTTTGGAAAACTCCAATCACTTCTGTATTAGCCAAAATTTACCAGATTTTTGTATGTAACATTTGAAATACATTTGTGTACATTGTATTTTTATAAATGCATTAATACCTCGTCTCCCCTTAATAAAGTCCAATGAATTCCCCAAAATCGGGAGGGCTGGCGGTCCGTCAAATGTGGAAATGGCCCGGAGCAATTTTACTCTCTGTGGAAGCTTGAAAAGGGCATAGCTCAGAACGGCCACCAAAATCAATACAACCCAAACCATTTTAAAAATTTTGGATTGATCCCGTGGCAAATCTTTGAGCTATAAACTAAAACACCACCGCATACGCAAATGGAACCTCAGCTTCAGTAGATTTCAAAATACTTTCTACACCCTTGCCAAATGATTTGTATCTGCTATTAGAAATAGTTGGCTAAAATGTCCTTACATCGTTGCCTATAATAAGAACAATTTAGGATTGTCCCCGTCTAGCTACCTATACGGGTATGCGTAGGTATGCGTGAGAAATAATGCTATAATGGTTGAGTAATAAAGATAGATCTAATGATAATTCTCGCATTACATTAATACTAATGCACAATTGAGCTGTGGTGCACAGTGCACAGTGTTTAGTACATTTATAGAATAAGAAACAAACAAACAAACAGGGGCAGCTGTACCAATCTTACATTCCTGGATACACACGATTGTTGGATGTCCTTCCTGCATTTCATTTCAAAACCACATTGGTGGTTTGCTCTAAATTCTCCTGCTTACTAAACCACCCTCACATAAAATTAAAAGTCCAGTCTCACACTCAATTGAATGTATAAGTGTATTATTCACTTTGCACCCTTTCCCAGCGTTGCCCACATTTGTAAAAGCTCATTTACTGCTTGCAAGAATGAAATAAAATGCTATTATGAAATGCCAGAACACATAAAACATGGTTTTTACTATTATACCTGGATATATGTTTGCTCGGCTTAGTGTTTTTGGTTTCATCTGAAATGTCTCCGTATTCAGTTTTTGTAGAACTGCTAAAATACTCATTCAATTTAATAGAAAATCCAGTTTGTAAACTCTCGTAAGGAATACACTGTGGGAAATTTTTGGCTAGCAGCAGTCATAAAAGTAGACACTTGCATAAAATAAGACTTGACGCAGATTTTTCATTTTTTGCTTCATGCACTTTGTATACGACATTGTGGATTTCGTTAGTATCATTACTAATGTAACTAGTCATCAAAATAATTAAAATTATCTTTATTGTTGCAAGTCACGCCTAATGCATAGTTCACATTGTAAACTTCAGGGAGTACATACGTCTCTAAAATTGATGACTTGCAATCGTTCTCACGTTAGATAATCGAAAACTGGCCCCACAGATCAAAATTGTTCAACCAATTTAACAAAGGTTTTTACCATTTTCCCTCAGGAAAGTCGGGAAAGTAATATATAGTCATACGTTGGTAAATGCTGAGGTTTTTGCATCTCCAAATACCAAAATGAAACAAAAAATACCCAATTATATAAAGTAAAGTAAAGTGCTAGGAATATACGTAATAAGAAAGGACATTTTCCAATCAAAACTTTACACCATTCATATAATAATACCGTGTTATACATACATTCACATATTGAGTCATAAAACTCATTTTAAAAAGATAAGTTCTGTCTAAAAAAATCCATGTACACATAGGAAATTGTAATTTGGTTTGATTGGAAACGTAAATCGGTAATCTTATCATTTGGGTATGTCAGCAGCTGAAATTGTACAGATGCAGATAAATTGATCATCAATTGTGAATGTAGTTTTTTATCCTTATTCATGAGTCATGAGCAACGCACAAAAATTCATAACAGCAGCATAGAATGTGGCGGACAACGGAAATACTGAAATTTTAATTGCCAACTTTGCCCACAGATTGCAGGACAGTTTCATCAAATCTTGCATCTGTGGTTATCTGCAACTATCATATTTACTGAAAAATACTCTGCATGCACGTATTAAAATCCCTTCTAAAACTATAAGTACGGTCTATTTTTTACACTACTCTGTAGCTACTACGGTTTAATACAAAACTTTCTCATCTTAGAATTTCATAATTGCCCGTAAGCAAGAAAAAAGTTACTATCGCTTTAATCTAGTCATTATCCTCCTTGCAACTAGGCATGTCCATGAAATAATTAATTATTAAATATGCATAATAAAATGAAGACAGTATACATTATGTACATAACATCCCTCTGATGAGTCTGATGTGTGCAGTTAGATAAGTTTGTGTAATCATCAGAAATAATTAAATTTTCCTCTTTGTCTGACTTGAATGAGAGTAACATCTTGCAGGTTCAGGGTCAAAGCAACTTTTTATCTCATGTGCATGTTTGTGCTTGTTGTCTCTTGGCCACTCAAACATAGCTTGTTTTTGCAATGGTTTGTCCGGTTGAGCTGATGTGGTTTTAATTTAGCTGAAACTGTTTTTGAAGCTTTAAACGTTATAAACTTATAATAACCGTTCCATTAAAAAATAAAATTGTCAGCATCTCTCTCTCATCGCTATTTACTGTTAATGGATTTCTTTTTATCGCGACAGAATGCAAAAAATTATTAGTATTATTTATAATATTTTAGCATATACTTTTTAGGCAGATATTAATTTAATTTAAATTATTTAAAGTAACAATTATGAGCTCTGTGCCGACATTCATTGAAATTGGTGAAATAAAAGAAACAAAACATGATAGACTTTCAAACAGAGATAAGTACTTATCTCTGATTTAAAAATATGATTGAGTATACGTTAATGGCAAGGGAAAATACGATCATTAGTAATTGGCAATTGGGAACGTGGCAGTTGATAAATACATTCACGTGTAGCGGAGGTATGCGTATGCGAAGTCTTTCCATCTCCTTCTCCTTGAAGGAATAGTGCACTTTTGATCTTGAAAAAAACGTGATTTCAAACTACAGAGCGTACCATCTTGCTCGTCGCAAGGTCGAATATCAAATTTCTGATTGTAAACTGTCAACCAAAATATAAGAGATATTCAAGTTCAGTTACCCCGTGTTCCTCTTCATCTATATTTTACCATTTTCGATGCATCATAATATCAAATATGCAATATGCATGCATTAATAAGGAATTTTGTTCATGCAAATTTGTTACTTCATCATTGCATAATAATAAAAGTCACTCTTTTATTAGTGTCATATTTACATGGGGTTTCACTGTTTCACCTTGAAAGATGCGCTATGCCTGCTCATAAAATCATCCTTTGAATCATCATCACTTACTCTGCTGCCCACGCGTTTTTTATGCAGAAAGGGATACATTTGTATGTTTAATATCACATACGCTTCTTCCGTTGTTCCGTTACATACACAAGACAAGCCGCAACAAAACGCTTCGCGTCTTAGAGAGATACGCATCTTAATTATTTTTTGTCACAGCTTGTTTGTATGAATCTTGTTCTTGAAAATCTCAGGACCAAATCATTGAACACCTGAAGAAACTAGGTTTGTAGGCCTGGGTCTCTTTGAAGGGATATTTTTTGACTGTACACTGAGCCTGGGAATCATCATGGTCAAGTAATTTTACTGCCTTCCGCCTTACCGGCTGTCATGTCACAGAAATTGTAAAATGCACGAGAATTCCATGATGATTGGCCTTATCAAATTTAAACTTGATTTTTTTGGCTAATTATTTGGTCGTTCATGCTGAACCTTAAAGACTGCAGAGTACATTTGGATTGGAGATTCCATAGAATAGTTCTCTGCATGTCCTGTTTTTTGCTGTAAGGTCCTTGCATTTGATTGTTTGGATTTTTTTATCGTCTGCAGCAGCAAGTTAATTGTACAACTTTTGTGGCAAGTGTCGTTAACGGTAAGTGCCCGCTTAACAATGCCAAGTTAGTTTTTAGTAGTAAATGATCTTCGCAAATTGCAACAGTGACAGCCTTGTTGAATGATCTACCAAGCCAATGGCCAATCGTTTTCATCGTTATTTAATTGACTTTTCGTTAGCGTAATATGATGTGATTGCTAAAGGTAATATTAAATGTGCAAAAATGGCCATGTTAATGACTTTTATGGTAGTTTACTACTCTACTGCTGAAGAGACCATTGGCAATTGTCTGCAATTCCAGCTTTTTCTGCATTAGACATCCCCATGATGTGTTTTTTTACTTAGAAGTATTTTGATGGCCATTTTTAACATTTTTTTCAAAGTAAAGGGTCAGATAATTTTCTTTTCAAAGAAAGAACTGTCCATGTACCAAAACACTGGAGCAAAAAACCTGAAATACTGGCTGGGTTGGGCTATTGCTTTTTTCAATCTAGTAATTATTTTTTATAAAGAATAAAAAATACACGACACGTGTATTTTTTTACAATAGACCCAACATACTCTTTACGTATGCATTGTACCTGACGTCTTATCCAAAACGGTTTCAACACCAATAGAACTGACCAATTCAATCGGGGGTAATAAATGCAATTATTATGTTATGGCTGGATTTTACGCAACATGTCATAATTTTATTTGCGGCGAGCAACCAGTTGTATGAAGATTAGGAAGGGATACGTATGGAACGAAGTTACACGTGTTCAGGGTCAAGTTCGCAATAATATGTTAATTTTCTGAAATTACTACTTGTGGTCGACGCTGTAATTTACAATCTGTATCCCTTTACATTTGAATTGATACAGTGTTAAGTTAGTGTGCTGAAATACATTTGCGTCTGCATGAACTATTATTGAAATTTGTTAACCGCAAAAAAAAAAAAAAAAAAAAAAAAATGACGAGTTGAAAGCAATGGCTTTAAGTTTCATATTTTAGATTCAAGTATGTATGTCTTGTGGTCGACGCTGTAATTTACAATCTGTATCCCTTTACATTTGAATTGATACAGTGTTAAGCTAGTGTGCTGAAATACATTGCGTCTGCATGAACTATTATTGAAATTTGTTAACCACAAAAAAAATGACGAGTTGAAAGTAATGGCTTCAAGCTTCATATTTTAGATTCAAGTATGTATGCCTACTTGATTGGTTAGAAAGCGGCAAAAATGTCAGTTTTAGTTCCCTGACATTGCGCAAAAGTGACTTTAGCTTGCCTTAAGGATTACCCTTGAATTAATGTAATAATGATCTTAGCATAGGAATATACAGGCATGATGAAGCCTTTTATGAAACACAAAGTTCACGCCAAGCCATAAATCCTCTTGTTTCATTATGTAATTCATTGACAAAACACAATAACAAGTAATGCAAGACTTTAATCAAGGGTGAAAAAGACAAGTACGCAATAATTCTCAAGAAGTGACGTTTTTTTTTATTTGTTGTAATCATTGCATGGATTATTTTGTCGTAGATTATAACTGTGATTTTGCTACGTACTACAATAATTATGCACACATTACTAACAAACAACACTTCAAAATGAAAAATAATGATCTTACCACTTACCAGTCACAACACACAGCATTTCATATAAAAACGTGGTAGACTTGCCACTGTCACTCACCTTGTAGTTAGTTGTAGTTAACAAACTGTATGGACAGTGTTTATTCCTACACCTGCACTACACGTCCTGTAGCTCAAAATGCTCACATATATGAAGAAGATCGACGAGTTTCAACGGACAAAATAAGATGTTGGTTTTACAAGGTATTCATACACAACAAGAAAATTCAAATAAAAAGAACACTATTGTTAAGAAAAACGAAGCCAGATTGGGAAAAAATGATTATTATCTGCTTGTATAAAAAGAAAAAAATAGCACATTTAAACTTATCATGTTTTCCAGTAGTAGTAGAAATGGGTAGCAAAAGCAATGCAATGTGTCTGCTGTATCTGATCTTTAAGGCACATCCGTAATCTTCTATGCGTTGTTTGCGCATGCTAAAATACATTTTGCACATAGAGAATAGTCATGTCAATTTTCGTTAAAGATGTCTATATACTACGTTGCATGCAAAACTGAAAGAAAGAATAATTAGACATAACATGCTGGTTTAGCCACCTATTTTTTTAGATGAAGCTGTAGCTATTTCGTTACGAGTAATAAAACCGAGTGAAAAAGGCAATTCTGGAGTCACTTCTTGATAGTGCTTGCTTCTTTGAAGAAGTCAATTGATACTCAATATCAATCTAACGACTTTGCTGGAGCAAGTGTATTTTTTTACTGCGAGTGAAGCGGATTTAAACCAACATGGGATTCAGTATATCAAATGATAGAAAAAGGGCTAGCAGTATGGGACTGCTGTCACTTCAAATTTTAGGAGTTTTTATACAGTTGATTGTGCTAACATGTGCGTCATCTTCTTTTGAAAAAGATCTCATTTTAACTTATAATCAAAAACTTTCTTTGGATAAGGTATTAAAATCAATAAGACATTTTTTTAATAAGCAATAGATAGTGACAAATTATTGTATAGAATTTTTTATTTCAATATTATTTTCTCATAAGTGTGTAGAAATTTAAAAAAATGCTTATCTTATCAAATTTTCATAGTGTTTTGTAAATTGTTGCATTCACTCTTTGACAGTTTAAGCAAAGGATGAGCAATAAGCTTCCTCATGAATACATGAAAGCAGATGTATGGCTTATTAAGTGGCTCAGAGGTAAAAAATAAATAAATTGAGTCCATTTTAACAATCATGAATGTATAAATTGTGTTTAAATAGCTGTTACAATTATTAAGTGAGTAAGTAGCTTCTGAATTTGTTGGAATTTAATAAGACTGTGTTTATTTTCCACAGCAAAAAACTTCAATGTTGACCAAGCGGAGCAATTATTAACTGAGGTACGTATTGATTTAATTTGTAATGAAAAATTGTCGAATCACTGCATTATCAGACTAGTACAAATGGTATAAGTTTTTATCACTACATTTTCACATAGAAGTTGGAATGTAAAAATTAAAAAAAATAAATCATTCAGGTGGCAAAAACTTTTACCACTTGTGCTGGACTGATTATTGCACTTCAAAAAGAGACTGCCTTCAAGTTTGCCCGTACTTTATGATCATTCTTGATAGGTAAAAATAAACGTAACAACACTTTTATTGTGATTATTTCATTAAAAAATTGGTAGAATTTGAAATGGAGAAGAACAAACAAAATGGATACTATCTTAGAAGAAGATTGGTCATATTTCGAAGAAAAGTATCCCTACTATCTTGATACTGTAGCCAAGGATGGAAAACCTAGTTAGTCTTACGTCAACATATCGCACCACTCGCAATCTGACAATCATACGTAATTCATTTTTACTCTGATTATTGACAAGTTTCTTCTTTGTTCAGTTTTGACAGGAAATTTTGGCGACTGGGATATCCGTGCAATTGCAGTTGCCGGTAGAATGCCACAATTGATCCGTTATCTTACCAAGGGTATGGAGGACTCTGTAACGACCCTCAGAAAAATGCAGGATGAAGGGAAAAATGTGAGTATTTTTAGTATCAAAATCTAACCGTATCACTTGGTATAGTAATAATTATATGCACTAGCATACTTACAACTAGTTTCCTGCTAAGTTCAACACACGTAATTCAATAATCACCCGTTTCTTCGATTCAATTATAGGTTACGAAAGTGGATTTTTTATTTAACATGGACCACTATTCTGTGGTTCAACACGGTTGTCTTCAATGTACGTCATCACAACTTGTTCAAAATAATTACAAAGCTATCTACTACAATAGTTGCTTTACAGCAAGCTTATTAAAAAGAACGGTGTAACAAACGTATGAACTGGTTTTTCGTTTTTTCCTCCTATTTTATAGGTATTTCCTTTTACCTGGCTTTAATAAATTCATATGAAAGTCACTATCCCCTTTTCGCCGAAAATATCGTGATATTCAACAGTAAGTCATCATACTTTTCTGTATTCCGACCGATCGAACAGGTAAATTATACTAAGTATGGTATTTTTAAATATTGCGTGATTATTATAACAGCACCTCCAGTCTTTGAAGTGGTTCTTCGTGTGATACGTCCTCTCATGAGTCCCGTCACCAGACAATCTCTACGAGTATACGGGCAAGACAAAGCTGTGTGGAGTAAAGCACTCTTGGAAATTGCTGATAAGAATCAACTTACAGCAGAGTATGGTGGTACCTACAAAAGACAAAAGGAAGAGTAAATATTTTTGATCATTTTACAAAAAAAGAGATGACATATGAGTCGTCACTATATTATGTATTTATTTTTGCCAATGAACAATGTATTATGTCAGACATATGTACATATGTATTAAGTCAGTACATCTCTACTACCAATTACTACTACTAAAGTACTTTTATAAGGTGTGAAAAATGTGTACAAAAAGCTCGTTAAAATGTGATTTTTATTGTTAGTATATTTTGAAAAAAAACTTTATAATTTTCTCAAAACAGCATGAGACCGCATGGCTGCTTATATAGTTAGGCAAGGCTTTTTATTTGCCTTGCTCATGTTCTAAGTAATCTAAGTGAAGATTCTCAATAAAATGAAAACACAACTATCTAAATATACACTCCTCATTGTGCTTTTATGGCTTCATTGAATCACTTTTAAAATTAACACTTTTTCCCTGCGGTACTACACTAATTGGCTATGACATAATTGTTTTTTATCCAGAATATGGGTATGGGTGTAAGTAGGATGATCAAGTTTAGGAAGTAGGACAATAAATTCGTTTTCACACCTTGGTCATCACTTAACATATTCCAATAAAGTAAATTGACATCGCAAACTGTATTTCATTTTTTTCTCAAGAAAAAAAAATGTTAACCTTGACTTAACATTGAAAACTTTTGCATAGAAAAGTATTATGTGCCATAAATAATAATTATCCTTGCATGCAAACCTGATTGACATTACCTTATAATTTGTGAGCGTCAAGCGTCATAAGGTCATTGTCGTTTTTATCTAGTTCTGTTTCTTGAATTCTAGCAAAGACGGGTAGCAGATCTACCTGTTTAGAGAGAGGAGACATAAAACTTGTCACATTTTATGGTTTGAAGAACAAGAAAACCAATAAGACTGATGCGATTATTATCGGAATAATAGTCCAAGTGAATTTATTTGTAGACTTCTTTTATATTTTGTCTATAAAAAATGTCACCAACAATCCACCCAAATTTCTCCTTTTTTTCGTTGGTTGACAAAAGTAGATTTGTCACCGACTGTTGTCCCATCGCCGTGTTCCGTTGGAGCAAGCTCCTCCTTTGTGATAGGGATTAATACTGGGACCCTTTTGCAATTGTAATAATGATGATGAATGCGAGATGCTGGTATTAGATAGACTGGATGGGTGGTAGTACGATCTTTTTGATTCTTTTTGCTAGAAGTGTATTTCATAATATTGTGCTGACATGCTGGTACAACAACGTAGGCAAATAAAGAAATCTGAAACTTGGCCTGTAGGGATATGATGTTGATGGCAAAGAATGAAAATCAGCTTTACTTCTCAAAAATTTCTCCATGATCGATAACTTAGGTAAAAAAATAAACTCTTTTTCTCGTCATTACCTTACCCCTCAACAATCCCTTAATATTCCATTTCCTTTTAATGAGATGAAATGAAGGGATGGATGAATGAACAGAATGAATAGAAATATTTAGGCTTGTAAATACGCTGCTTCTGTTTGTTCCTACATAAAAAAGTTTTTATGAACTTCTCTGCACAGATTTTTTTCCAATTTCATCTGACAATGTAAGAGTGGCATTGTGAAAGCTGATATGTAAACCCCTCTTTCATCGGGGATTCGACCGTTTTTAGATTTGTCAATGAGGGGGATATGATGTTGATGGCAAAGAATGAAAATCAGCTTTACTTCTCAAAAATTTCTCCATGATCGATAACTTAGGTACAATGGGACTTGGTAAAAAAATAAACTCTTTNATATTTTTGTGCGTATGTACAATATTATTGATGTTTGGGGTTGGGAATGTTGAGATACTTGACGGATTATGATGGGAGACTACTTCAGTAGAAGTAGCAGGGGGAATCTGAAATAGGGTATTATTTTGATCAGAACGCAGAAATAAAAAAAGATGCACAAGTAAAATTTGTAGTCATCTCATTGAAATGGAACCTTTGCATACTTATGACACACCACATAGAATAGTATAGGAGCATAAAAACCCACAAAAATGATTCACTTTTATTAGGATTGTGCTTCCAGAATAAGGAGACACGTCAAATATTTTACAACCAGAAGCAAAAAAATACCATAATATTAAACAGGAATATTTTCTCATAAATTTTCATCTTACAATTTTCTCAGATTTCAGCAGTGTAATTGCTGATAATTAAGCATTTGTTGTGCATGTGCGATTAAGTGAATGATTAGTGTGTTTGATCCAAAAAGAATATGGTTAATTATAAATATGCGTGGGAAACAGGACAGAAAATGAGGTATTTAAAAAAATAAGAGTGGGGTGCGTAATACCAAATACTATATAAAAATGTACTAACAACGCCTTTTCAACGAACAACACGGTAAAAATGAAAAGTTGACTACATCAAGAGTGATCTGTCTGGAAGTGATGAACAAAAGATGAGATATTTCCAGTTTTTCAGCTCAAAAATAAGTTGTAGCGGATGCATGTAAATGTGCCTATCTATGTATTTACTTTTGAGGAAAAATGGATAGTATTTAGAGAATGAGTAATAAATTGTCGACTCAATTTCAAGTCTTATAAGTGTCATTGACGCTATTACTCGTGCAAAAGTGTTAAAACAAAGGTCATTTTGTTCGTCGTATCTCACAAAAAGATTATCAGTAATCTACTGAGAATAACAATAATATGGAACGAGAAGACGCAGAGAAGATCTATCCATGGCTGGGAGACCTTGATGAAACATTAAGCAGTTCAGACGGTAAGATAATAAAACTAAGCAAAACCAGAACTGGCCTACTAAAAAAACAAAGCGTATAACATGCGACTTTTAAAATAGTCTTATCTGTACGTTTTTTTTACTCAATTGATATCAGATATTACCTATGTGGTGGCAATGTTTGCTCTCTGTATTTACCGTACACAAAAACAACAAAGCAAACAATCATTCATTTATCTTGCTTGTAGGCAGAATGTAATGAGATTAGACAATACTCAGTCAGTACGTCCGGATCTGATTATTGTGTTTACAGCTAATGATGTTTTCAGTTCCACAAATTTTATGTTTTTCACAGAGCTTGTTTTTATATTTCTAAAGAAAACATGCCACTTACCTATACAAAAATACAATGGACGCAACATTATTTTTGTATAAACCTACAAAAAATTGGTGGTGTTTGTATTTATGTATGTTTTTTTTTTTATTTGAAGGGTCCAAAGCCCTAGAATCCTATCTGATTCATTGCAACTCCCTTTCTCTGCTTGAGTTCATTTGGGCGTGTGATGGAATGAAGAACTTGGGTACTTTTTCTATTAAAATGCTTCTAGTTTTCTGCAACTTTACATACTTGAATTGCAAGCGTAGAAAGCTGAAACAAAATGAATTTAAAATGCTAATGATCTTATTTATTTTTAATTTTACATTTCTGAACATTTTCTGGTGATTAGTTGAGGAAAATCCTGGAAAAGCTGATGATCTCGTTTCGTGCATTTACAAAAACTACATTGTCAGTGGATTTCTACCAATTTTGTCTAATCAAGTTGTGATGGCCATTGCGAAACACTTTGATGCTCATTTTGAGCGACCTGAACCCAGCGATTTAGTCTCTTACAAGATACCTCCGACTCCACTGGAATTAACAATATTTGATGATGCCAAGAAAGAAGTGGAAAGCTACCTGCAAATGCAGATTTTCCCACAGTTTCAAAAAGCAATACAAAATGGGGAAGTATGTGTCCCTGATGTCAATAATAGCAGTAGTGTGAAAAACGGCTGTCAAGTAGGAGCATTGCTTAATTCGTCAACTTCAATGACTGGCCAGTCATCCAGAGGCATTTGCAAGAACACTCTGTGAGAAACTAGAAGGTCTTATGCGTACTAGAGAAAACAAGCCTCCTTCGCAATAGTTATCTCCTCATGCTTCAAACTTTCCTTCAATTGCAACGAAAAAAATTACAGTCAGTATTCTCAAAAGTGATAGAAATTATTTAAGTACATGAAAATATGCCAATGGTTTTGGAAACCTTGAAATATCGTTCAACCACAAGCCTAGTCAATCTCAGTGATTCTTTTAACCTCTAACTAGTCACTTGTTTACTTTCAACTTTGTAATACATACATCTCCATAAACTCCAGTAAATATTTTAATTGATATATTTTTGTATAAAAACTATTTGTATGATAGCATTACGAGTTATAAAACTAAAACATGATGGTAAAAACAAGTATAAAGAGAAAAGTTACAAACTTACGGTGTCTCAAGTCGCCCCTCTTGTGATATCATCAGCCAGCAATATTATGATCATTACTTACCCACATCACATACCGCATACTTACCAATGTCAAAGCCACTACCACATCCACACATTTTTATTTTAGTGTCTACACTGTCCAACTGTCCACAGAAATTCGTCGCATTATTCCTGTTTATGATCTTATTGCTTTGATTGTATTGACGTAAAAACTCTGTCAAATCTGCCTGTTTATGGAGTGTTTTTTGTTATGCAGTAGTTTTTTTTATTATATAAAAAGAAAAAAGCATTAAGTTTTTTACAAATATTTTTATCAAAGAATCTGGAATGAAATCAAGTATGAATCATAATCGTAAAAATACGAATGAAAGTTACAAGCTTGGTATATCTGTAGGCGATGATTGTCCATCCATACAGACAAAATAGACGAACATTTTACATGAATAATAGTTAGACTGTAAAACCTAACCGTTAGAGTTGGTCATGGACTCAAGATCATTTCAAGAGAATAGAGACAAGCTGAGCTGGATGCTTATTGTATCCTGTATGCATTAAGCTCTTGCAGGCGTCAGTTGCATTTTTCAAATTATATCCATATCTTACACCTCTGACAGTGTATCATAAATATTTTATTAGAAATGCGGGGTGATAGGTCAACGGACATATGACATCAGAGACAGAGAGATGAAAGATAATATGAAAAATTACGCCTCGAAAGAAACATCAGCAAATAAACTTCACGGTTTACACAACAAGAAAAATGTCTTTTTTGAATAATGAAATCTTGATGCTTTTGTATTTGTACTTCTTGCCAGCAAGTTGTTTTTAAGAATTGAATGTAAACCTATAAATAGTAAATACGTCAATTTATGTTCATATGAAATTTCTACCACATCCTACACTTAATTTTTTTATTGATTCAATGGAATAATCTCGAGACTCTGTTTGTACTTGTCGATACGAAAACCATGTTTCAAACTTGGTTTCAAATGTATGGTGAAATCATAATAATGAATTAAATGTATGACGACTGTATCAACATCATGCATTTATTGATATATCCTTGAATTAATGAACGGGAGAAACATCAGAATCTGGTGACCAGATCCTTCTCAAAAAAACAGTGGTCATTTTTTATCTCATTGGACGAGAATGCGTTTGCAATTTGAGCTTCATTTGTATCAAGTTCGTTTTCTGAACTAGCAGCAACTAAACAGTTACTGGCCCAGAAGTTAGAAAACTTGCAAATAAACTGAAAATGAAAATGGATATTAAAATCCTGGTTTGCATCACTGTCTTGATAATTGCCGTAGGTAAGTTAGAACAGTTTTTGAAAAATTGTCAAAAAAACTATCAATTATAATTTGTTTTTAACTTGCATAAACTATACAACTAAAAACCAATGTAAAACATTTGATAATTTAAGGTTTTACCAGCGTGGCTAAAGCTGATGATGATGACTATGTGTACATTGAACAATGTAATAACCGTTGTGAAGTGAGAAACAGACGTAAGTGTTGTTAACAATGACCAAGTTTTTATTACACATCATAAAATTTACAAACTGTACGAATCAATTTCATGCATTTCCAGTAAATCCACTTTTCGAGGGTTGTGATACTTGCTGCCAACAACGGGGCTTCCGAAAGGGAAAATGCGGAGGTTTCGGCTGGTCTCATTGCAAGTGCAAACGACATAATCCGTTACGTACACTCTTAAATAATGCAATTAACAATCAATTGAGAGGCTGAAAAAGACGAAGAAAAATGGTCAAGATTTAGTTTGGCGCTTGGGTAGCGACGTCTTCTTGGCCACCATAGGAGGAGGTGTGAAAGTCAAATTTTCATCTTCATTAACCTGATAATATAAAATGAATTATTAACATTGTAGGTATTATTATGTAAGATGTGAACCATGTATTTGTCAAATTTCCTAACTTGTACTCAATAAAAAACTACTTACCAATTTGTCTCTAGTTTTCTCCAGTACTGATACAAGAGCAGTCATGCATTCTAGCGTTTTCTTTACCGTTGTTACATCATCTTTCAAAATCGCACATCTTCCATCTCCACTTATTTCCAATGGCACCTTAGTCCTCAGCTTTTGATACTCACGCTGAAGTCTTTCTTCATCTGCGGTAGACTCCTTTACCCTTCCAGGTACTTTTTGCTTTCCCAAGCCCAGATCAAGAAGGTCGTCAATAACGTTATCCACTCGAACACGATCATCAACCTTCACCTCTTCCTTACTTTCTATTTCCCTCAGTTCACTTTCATCCACGTCAATTCCAAGTCCTTCACAAATATCCTTACTTGTTTTCCGATCATTAGCCTTACGTTTTCTACCTCTGACGGCACCAGCACCACTGTTTGACGT
The DNA here is from genome assembly GCA_027743805.1 of Lepidocyrtoides sp. E14. Classification (NCBI taxonomy): domain Eukaryota; kingdom Metazoa; phylum Arthropoda; class Collembola; order Entomobryomorpha; family Entomobryidae; genus Lepidocyrtoides; species Lepidocyrtoides sp. E14. Next base: position 6,977 of record JAHZMZ010001556.1, on the reverse strand, counting down.
TGCGACAGGTAAGGGCTTCTTCGAATTCTTGGGAGAGCTGCTACTTTCTTTATTCCTACCTTTTGGGGGCGTTGACATCAATGAGGAAACTGCGGACGACTCGGATAACCGAGACTGAGATCGTGTTGAGGGACGTTGGGGAGTTGGGGGCAGCACATCAAGAAACTCATAATTTTTCGTTTCTTCAGAAAGGATCCTTTCAATGTCAACATCCTCAATATTGTCGTCGTCGTCACTGTCGTCAGAGTCGTCAGAGTAGGAAATCGTGGATGAACTAAGGTTCAAAACATCCTTAGCCTCTGTTCGAGACATTTCTCAAAATAGAAAGTTCAGGCAAGCGTGCAAAAACAGGCAGGCACGTGTGCTTTTGTGAAATTAAAGTTTAGGTTTTCACAAAAACATTCTTGAAAGAAAAATCCAACTATCCAACATCTGACTATGCAAAGCAATAATGCTGGTCTTGGTCATATGGCCTGGCCATACAAGACAGATGGCTTGAGCGACAGCAACACAAAAATGCGTACAAGTACCAATACACCCCAAAGTGTTGAATGATTTCAGAGCACCACAATCAAGCTGGGTCGGTTTCATTTTCATCTGTTTTGATTGAACCAAAATTACTTTGAAGACGTTAGCTGTTGGCTAGAAGTGAATTTTTTATTTTTCGAAATACGATCATTTATTTGAAGGTGAGTGGGAAAAGAAAGCCCCGTCCTTTAGGGTTGGTTTTTAGGGGAGAAGATAAAAGGTTCAAGGTAAGTAAAGGGACAGGTGGATTTGAGTAAAAATGAACTCGATAAGAAGAGTCATTAATTATTGTTTGTTATTGAGGTAATGTTCAGTAAAAAAGGAAAGAGTTTTTATGTTTTATTTATATTGTATATTGTTTGCAGGAGTGAACTTTGTTTTTTCAAAAATGTCGGGACACAGGATTTTGCAAAATGCTTCAAAATTATCATCTTTGGTCAGTCGAATGACTGCTGGAGGCGCTCGCGTTCAGAACCAGCCTGCTGTCTTCATTTCCACATCCAAAAAAAGTCGAGACACCACAATGGCTGCCGATGACACGAGTGTCACAGTTCCCAAAAGTGTGGAGGACTTTAGAAACCCTTCAAAGGTAAGAAGACGGTGTATATCAGTGACAACAGAACTGCTGAACACAGCTACTGAATTGGATTGAACAAGCATTAATCAGATGTTTTACTAAATGGTTCTGGTGTTTTCAATTTGCAGAAGAATTATCAAAGTTTTGGATTTAAGGCTGATGACCCAGACATGGATATTAATATTCGAAATTTATTCATGTTTTTCACGGTAACGGTAGCACTTGTTGGTGGTGGGTTCATTATGGCTTACTTCCCCGATCACAGATTGAAGGACTGGTCCCAAAGAGAAGCTTATATTGAACTAGCAAGACGAGAAGCTCTTGGGCTCCCTGCGGTAGATCCTAATCTGGTTCCTCCCGAAGATATTCTGTTGCCGTCCGACGAAGAGCTGGGCGACTTTGAAATTATCATTTAAGTGTTATAGTGCAAATAAATTGGTATGTAGTCAACTTCAAAGTGTCATGTAATTACGTTGCGACGGCTCGAATAACATTAAATCATTCTTAAATCTTTGTATAATAGCAGTCACCTTAACCCATTATGAATTGCAAGCATGATGTAAGAATGACAATGATTCTACGTCAATAGCGAATCACTGTACATTATTCCTATTTCAAAATGTAAATCTTCTGTTAAGTATGTAATAATGATAATAAACGTAAAAACGGTATCTCATTTCTTACAGAATACACTCTTTACTCAAAAAGCTTTACTTAGAAGTTAGAAACATAGCACACATACATTAGATAAAACTGGTCAGGGTGAAGCAGATGTCGGCAAGTGGCCGCAAAAAAAGATGTGCTATGAAAATTTTTGATTCAAGTTCAAATTTCATAAATCCTTTGAAGTATGTGTTGAGCTGGCCTCCGCCTGGAACATCAGAGTTTGGTATTTGGTATTGCTTCTTGATCATGGAGTACTCGTAGATTGTGAGAAACTGCGCTAAGAGAGATGGTTCAGTTTTTCCAGTTCTAAGTCATAGCTAAACAGCTAAACATGAAGCATATTCCCACTATTCATTCCCAGTTCTCGAAAATCTGCCCAAAATTTGTTCTCTTGTGTAGTTGTGTTTGTGTGAGTCATTATCTGCTGACTGTGTATACTGACAGATTAGATGAATCATTTATTTACAAAAGGAAGTAAACATAAATTTTTAATGCATTAGATAATTTCACACAGTTAATCAGACTGTTAGTGTTATTTTCTCCCTTTTTGAATATCCTTCATTCTAAGGTTTTCCTTAAACTGTAAACTGTGCCAATATTATTGTTCCATTTTGTTGATTGTATAGCGTTTTAAGTTTTGGTAGATGTTATAAAGTTTTAAAAGTCAGTTTGGCATTGTCTGGTAGTGTGCCTGTAGAAATTTGCAACGATGACCTTAAAGCCTCCTGGACCACACATGGAAGCTTCGGCTAGGGTAAAGGCTGTTTGTGACATGGCAGCCGGTGTTTCAGTGAATCCGGAAACTCATCCGAAGCACTATCTTAGATCTGGAAGAGAGCTGATCCGGACTGCTGCCAGTTATCAGGAAGATGGTCAAACTGAACATGCATATGTACTCTATGTAAGATTTTTAACGTAAGTTGCGTCCTTCACCCATGGTTAGACTTTGACATAGATTTTAAATTGAAAGATGACCTGATAATGAAAGCATACATTTAAATAATTTTTACAGAATTTTCTTGGAAAAGCTTCGGCAGCATCCAAATTACAAGGAAGTTCCACCTTCCGAAAGAAAAGTCATGACCGAATACTGCAACAAAATTCTACCGCAAGCTGAATACCTGAAAAAGGAGCTATTGACAAAATATGAAAAGGAGCATGAGGAATATATTATACAGACTGAGAAACTTCGTCAGCAAGCTGAGGAACAACGTCAACGAGAACTTGAAGAGCAACGACGTCGGGTGGCTAGTGATAAAAGTAGTTCTGTGGCGTTACCTTCCACTGTAGGAATCTCTACAGACCCGAGTAAAAACTCATATAATAGTAGTACTTCCGTCATTGGTGATATTCCGTCTGCACCGGTAAGCTTACCAACTGGGCATCCAAATGATCCTCCGTCTTGGCTTTATGATCCTACGCCAGTGCACAAAATTACGGATTCAGAACCAGGTGGTCGTGGAGCAAATGTTCTTGTTGGACCAGGTCAAAGTCATACTCCGTCAATAGACAGAAGCACAAAACCGAATAGAGTGTTGACACCCATGTCTGCTGGTCTTCGACCGTTAATAATTCCTTTTAGTCTGCCTGCGAGGTTTTTGAGCTTTGTTGAGTCAAATACTGCAAAAAACGTTGAGACCTGTGGGTTGTTAACAGGGAAAATTGTACGTATGAATTTATATTGTAGCATGAAATTCGCTTGTATGTGTACACATAATGATTCAAATAAACGTCATCGTGTCTTTTTTTATTTTTATGTTGCAGAGCGGAGCAAGACTACTGATTACGGATCTCATAATTCCAAAGCAAACAGGTTCTTCGGACACGTGCACGATGCTGAACGAAACGGAAATATTCAATTTGCAGGATAAATATAATTTGATCTCATTCGGATGGATTCATACGCACCCTTCACAGACGGCATTCCTATCCTCAATTGACATGCATACTCATTACAGCTATCAAGTTATGATGCCGGAAGCTATAGCTATAGTTTGTGCCCCTAAGCACAACCAGTAAGACATAATCTTGACTAATTTTAATGTTTCATTTGTACATTTATTAGTTTTTGGGTGGTAATGCTAACCAATGCATGTATACTTTATCTAAACAGAACTGGAATTTTTACGTTGACTCCGTATGAGGGAATGGAGGAAATTGGCTCCTGTACCTTGAATGGATTTCATCCTCACAAACCTAATGGAGTATGTTGCTCGTTGCTTTCTTTTTTCTGTACATTTCCAAATCGTATCAACTTTTTATCTTTTGTTTCATTATATTTTATTTATCTGTTTTCAGCTATTTTGCGAAGCACCACATTGTACGCTTGACTCGACAATTGAAGTGAAAGTTCATGATCTACGGTAGTAAAACCACCAAACCAAGTGGCAGTTTATTCTAGTTGAATGGATGTGACGAGACAATAGTACTCGCGTGGAGCTAGCATAAAACGGAAAGGTCTCAGATTCCGAATTTGTGGTGAAATCCCATCCGTATATTTCATTCACATCCACATTCTACATACTGGATATTATAAACTGTAGAATCTGAAGAAATTTTGAAATGGTAGTTTTATAAATTATTCTTTGCTTGTTGTTTTTAATGCAAAACGGTACAATGTATAGTACTACAATAGTGTAATATTTTTAAAGTGAGTGATAATGCGTATTGTGTAATGTACTGAAAAGTTTTTCGTTGTAGTTTTGTAAGAAAATTAACGGCTACGGGTGGATGCACGAAACTTGACTACCAGTTAAATGTAGTCAAGTTCTGCTTGTGGTGGTGCTATTCAATGATTTGTAAACGCTTATTAATAAATTCCGTTTGTTAACATACATAATATGCTTGTGTTGGCCAAGTTTATCAAGATAACTTTTTAAGAAAATGGTTACGAATTCTGTTTCCCCTTCTTGTTTTGATACATGCATGTAATTTACATAATTACGCATAATAGAAAGTCGTCGTCACAAATATTATGTTGTTTATAACGTCACATCTTTATTTTTTCATAAGCAAGATTCATCTCGCAACAAATCCGCACACTGTAAACTTTAACGCGTAATAATTTACGCTGATCACACTTCTCAAGACTAAGTATCCGTATTGCAATCCTCTGGTTTGTATGCATCACATGGGTCAGTATGTGCTAAATTGACTGGGCTCTGCAACTGTAACAAAGTATTTAAAGATCTGAGTATCATATACAAACTGAATCGCTGAAAAATGACAGGAATCGTAGTACAAAACAGTTTACAACAATAACATTGCATTACTGATGATGTAACGGTAACGGTAACATAACTTATATCCGATATTCAGAAAAACTACACTCCGTATACGCACCTTTCGCTTTGAGTAAGTGAACTAAAATAACAATTGATGTTCGATAAGCTATTTTTTCCAACTAAATCTATCGGTGTTTTTGACTCTTAACACTTCTATGGAACTGATTGAGCAGACAAGCTTTAATCAGTCCAAAAATTGTCAATCTACACTACATAATAAATAATTATTTATTATGCAATTTTTCAATGACATACCGCTCATGACTCGTAGGTAATTCACATTAATTACTTAGAAATTAAATACCCCCTTTAATTTAGTAATGAAACATTTTAACGAGTACGTATTTGTTATTTATTTGTATATGAATGTTATATGTATGCATATTATTGCACAATTATCTTTTCTTACACTTTGGCCAAACAGTTACACAAAATGTAACTTGACAAGAACACAAAAGTTGTCCAGATTTGAGGGGTTTTTGTTGGTAAGTTTTGTTCAATCGAATGTAATACATAATACTTTACATGAAGTTTCTTTTCGGACTTCACGTTTTATTGCTGATTGTATTTCTTCCTGGGATGTGTTGGATAAACTGTAACAGTTTCATAAATACACTAATCGTAATCATAAGGGGTATAGATATAAGTAGCTTCTTTTCTGAGCTTTTAAATCCGTCCCACAAACTAACCAGCCAACGACTATTAAACGAGAAATAAGTAAGCTTGTTTCTCGTTTAGCCGTTACTGAGTAGCTGCATATTATTTTTATTTTAAAAAGAAGAAGAAGATTGTTCAGTAACGAATGCTTAACGCACTCTGACTTCTCTAAAATATTTTTATAGCAAAAATACATCTTCGTCCTTATCGTAAGATATGTCTCAGCTATGAACATCTAATATTTGTTCTTTGAAAAACTGGGATAATATTTCGTTTTTCCCCTCCGCTTCTGGCTGAGATTGGGGTTGAGTTGGAGGGGACGATTGTTGCTGTGCCCTGCTATTTTCGTTATTATTCTCCTCTTTGTTGCTACTATTACTGGTATTTGTTCTATTTTTATTATTATCATTATCATTGACATTAGTTTTGCTTGGAAGCGAAACACATTGCTGGCGGTCTGTAGCATTATTCTTATTTCTATAATTTTGTCGAGAGTGAGTTGATGATTGCTGTTTTCCACTGTGTGGGTGAGATGGAGGTGAAACGGCAATCTTGGATACAAAATACATAAAAAACACAAGTTACAAAAAAATACCAAGTATTTACATGTATTGCACATAAACTGTTCGGATTTAGAATGAAAAACTGCCAAAAAATGATTAAGAACTTAGATGTGGTAAGCGACTGTAACAGAATAGTATTAACTTACAGGTATTATTCTTTGAAATCCTTGGGAGCGTTTAGTCCTAGCGGCGATCCTTTGCTTGTTCAAAAAGTCGGGAATTCCTGTCATTGCCGCCCAGTTTGTTAACCATTGCGGTAAAGAAACGCCAGGGTTGTCAAAATACGTTAGACCAAACTCCACGCCCGGTTGCGACAATCCGCGTGGGGCTCTTATATGCATTACACTCCAGTACTCCTTCACCCTGATTACTCCCTTCCTTTCGGGTACCATTGGATGTGCTACAGCTCTACTTATAATGACCATGTCATTACTCTCAGAGTCTATTGTGTGTCGACGCACAAACAGATAGTCTCTGTTTGAAAACATTTTGGGCCATTTCATTTCCCAGTAAATGATCTCAGATTTGGACTCTGCGTCCGTTTCCACTACTTTTAATTGCAAAGCTGTGTCATCCCACTTTTTCCTGTAGTCAATGTCCAACTGTGCATCTAGGAAGTCTTCCGCGCTGATATCGTCGTAATACCCGTAAACTTTGTATACATACAAACCACTATGTTCAGGATGGGGTTGACGCCAAATG
>JAHZMZ010001555.1:0-24582 GCA_027743805.1 Lepidocyrtoides sp. E14 | reverse complement strand
TAACAATCTCCATAAATTTATTTGTAGGCATCTCACTAAAAATGCAAATCGTTTGGGAATGAGCACTGCAGAAAAATTAAATTTTCGCCGTGTTATTTTATTTCATAGAGGAGAGCGAGCGCTGACAAACACCATTTTGTCTTTGGTGAAAGTCAGGCATATCAACATTACTACACACGAGGTAATGCAGTGGGCTAAATAAACGGACAAGATACAAATAAGTTTTCATGATGATCATCATGAATCATGAATCATGAGCCACTATTATTATTATATTTGTATGCTATTAACCAAATGGACTTGGGTTCCATTCCATTCATCTGTATTCATCTGACCTGTTTGTGTGTATGCAATATTCATAAATAAATGTGTCGAGGGTGAGCACCATAAAGTTCTGACGTTGTTAGTTATTTTACAACATTCTTACATCATGATTATGATGATGGTATACCTGAATAAAAAAAATGTAGTAGGGAGTGTGGTTATAAATGTTTTATAATTTTGTAGTCAGTCGTCAGTCAGTACAGCAGCAAGTAAAATGATGTTATTCCTCATGATGATGAAACATCCAAGTCTAAACTGACGACTTTGTATCACGAACATGAAATAATTTTCATCTCAGTTTTTATGGGAATTATTGTAATTCTCTGGGCATACTAGCAATATATGGGTATTCATTCGATTCCAAGCTTTCAGAGTTGTGTTTAAACTACCCATAACCCACCCAAAAAAATTAACATGCGTTATGTACGATATTTTTATGGTCCATTTTTCAGTATTCAGTAGGTCTAATTTGATGATACATCATTTTGAAAATTGCAGTCATGTCATGTAACTCTTCTCTTTGGCTTCATTTTAATGTAACTTTAATATGAATTAGACAAAGTTATGTCCATGCTGCTCGTCTGTGATAGTGATGGTGGTTAGGTACTCGAAAATGGAAAACAGGAGAAGATGGAAAACGCCAAGAATAGAGATAGCCTAATTGAGACAAATAATGGATTGCCCGTCTACTACATACAATGCTGCAGTTGCAAAGCCATAAGTTGGTAAAATGAAGGTAATAAGGAACGGTGGTAGAATTTATTGTCCTTTGTCAGGTTAACCTGAGCTATTATTACATAGCCATTTTGAAAGGGGCGGATACGACGGACGGAACAGAATGACGTTCAAATGTACAAAGTCCCCTCCTTTTTCTCCTTTCTCCTGTCTTGACTTTTACCTGCCCTTTTGCTGCTAATGAATCTTGGGAATTGAGGTACATTTAAATTCATTTCACTTACTAACTGCTGTAGGTATGTATGGTTTAACGATGGCATGGTGTAGCCTTTCTACACAGACGCTTTCTCGGTCCTGAATAAAAATTTATTTATGGAGAATAATGCTGAATATTATGGTGCTTGCAAAATACATTACTGCTACCATCGTTTAAAATTAAACGTGGTTTTAACTGCGACAAATGAATGATTATGTTAGTTTTTAATGTTGTGCTTATTGTTTTATTCCAGGTGAAAATGAGCTTTTCCCCTTTTACTCTGCAGAACTGCTCTACTACATACCACTTAGCGTTGCGTTGCCGTTGAGCTGATGTGTATAGCATATTGACTGAGTGAGATTGAGAATCACCTTGGGCAATGAATTGCTGACAGGTTTTTTGAGGCTTTGAGAGCCAAAATCCGTTCCAGTTTTGTACTTCACCTCTTTCTAATGAACCTTTTGTTTGTATCGTTGATGTTTGCGAGATAAATGAGGCCAAAAATATCCTGTATGTGAAGAATGTGCAAAGCGCATAAATTACCAGTTCATAAAATACAAAAGCTAGTACACAGAAACCTTGCGTAGTATATTTGGCAAACTTGAAATTTCGCCGTAAGAAATATTTGTCCCTTTTTGTTTCTATTACTTTAAGTGCCACCTTGAACAAAGAAATTTTAAATGGGCCATTAATAAGCTTTAGAGAAAAGTTTAAACACCTTGCGTCAAGCATGACGTTAATGACTGGAAAAAATCTTTGTTGTTACTTTACTACTTTTTTGTTTTTGCGTCTTACCTCGCCGATGGTGACGATATAGTTTCTTTTCACTTGTTTTTTTACTGCCCAACTTTTCACGTAAAGTCGATCCATCACACGAATGGTGCTGCATGATATATTATCATGAAGCGTAAAGATAGACAATTTTGTTGCGGGTCAAAATAAAACTGGAGCAATAGCTAAAAATGTGCGTACCAGTCAAAGTCCACTCTACGAACCTAAACAGGTGTAAGAATTTCCCTCGCAAACTATATTTTGCGTGGGATTTAGTACAACGTTTAGCAACGAGCATGCACGTACTCACACACGACACACATGTACCCTACAAACAATGAAATTATTTATTTATTTATTTGTAGATCCTGATTAGTCACGGTTTCATGGTAGTCAAAAATGTACGTAGTAAAGCGTACTATACTATGAACCTATACCGACCTAACAATAGCAGTTGTTTCAACTTTTTTATTATCATGTCAAGCTAGTAGTAGTAAAAGTGTACAAATTCACAAACTTATATTTCTGGAGACCTCCTGGTAGCTAGCAATAAGTTTCTTTGCCAAGTTAAATTCGTCTTCTTATAGTAGCGTTATTATTATACGTTCTATTTATATACTGAAAACAGACGCACACAAAAAACGGCTACCACTACCCATTCCTTTTTTCCGTTTTCCCTCATTACTTCCACCAAAAAGAAACAACGGTGCGGTGCGTGTGTGAGCATGATACAATGCAACTGGGAAAGTGTAACCTTTGAGAGGAGAGAATTGGTAAAACAAATAGAAACAGAGAGACGTGCTTCTAACGTTCGTAGCAACTTTTCTAACATCCTAAAAGAGAAGCGCCATAAAAAGAAGGAAAATAATTTTTAGTAATAAAACCTTCGGCAAGTTTCTCATCTTTAAGTAAACTCATATAGACATGAATGCCCTTTTTTCTCTTCTCTTTTTTTTATCGTCCGTGAATATGTAATGGGGTGATAAAAAAAACGGTGCGAGTATTTTTGGATTTTAAATTCCGAAAAATGGTTTATATTACATTTTGGTGTACTTAAAGCTGTAATAATAATGATCTGCGAGAATCCAACCGTGACAAAATAAACTGCTTAGAAATTAAAAGTGGGTAATGTATTTTTAAAATGTGTGCGTGCTATTCCTGCTCATTTGTCTCTCTTTAATTTTTGGAAAATTTTGCTTAAAAGAATAATAATATATTTTTGTGTATGCGCTTTTAGCTTGAAGAGTGAAAGGAATATATTGCAGAGGCTAAACACTCATCGATTATTACAGAACACAAGAGAGTACTCAAAAGCACTATGTGATAATGAGAACAGTAAGACCTTGAGGAACTTAACAGAGCAGAAGAAAAATCTTGTGTACGTTTAAAATGTGCCCTGGGTGTCCCGATATTGTTGTGTTGTGCAGATAAAAAATGGAAAAGGAATTTTTGGCACTTTCCCCCTCTGGTAAATTAAAACTGTAAATGGAGAGCAGTAATGGAGAAAAAAAACAAAAGTATGGTTGTATACCAGTTGCCCAAAAAAAGTAACGTATATACCTACATAGGTATGTACATAACTGTGTAATATTCTAGTATTGACGAAGAGAAAATTGCTTGATCCACATAAGCCAAAAAAGCTCTGCTGCTGTTGTGGTGGATGGAAAATACACGAGGAGAAAAAAGAGCTTTTTTTAGTTCACTTGCATGTATGCATCAGTAGCAATACCGAGTTACATTTTTTTTTCTTAATTTTAGCCTGGAGTTGTGGAAAGGGTCTGGAAAAATGAAAAGTAGACGCAAGTTCCTGAAGGAGAAACGTTAAAATAAATTATTTTTTTGTGTTTATTAAAGTAAACTTTGGAATATTGTGTATCTCTCATTTAAGGAAAGCAAACTGGCTAAACTTTTTCGCTATTTTTGGTGTACTTACTACATTAATAATAAAGTCATTTGTGTATGTGCATGTATGTACGTACTTACTTTTTATAATATACCTATGTATATATTTTCTAGCTATTTACAAAGTGAAACTGGGAAGCAGTTTGTATGTCATTTTTTTGTAGCTAATGGGTGTACGAGTTTCTTGTTTTGTGTGACACCTCTTTATGTGGGCAGCGTTGATGGTTGCATGCATAGATCCCGTAATTTGTTCAAATTCACTCATGTTTCTTTAATGCGTGTCAAAGGGAAACAAAGCGTATAATCACATTTGCCATCCCTATTTAGGTATTCCAGGCAGGGTGAGGTGGAGGTTGAACTAATTCACGCCACACAATCATCAACGCATTAAGTAGTATGGTATATACTTTCCCCATTTGGCACATGTGGCGCAAATATGGCACCATTGCTGCTATTGCAGCTCTTGCTTCCTGGTCACATCAAAAATGACTTGACTTGGTTACAAGCTTTGATGTAATGACTGAAGTGAAGACTTTCTTGTTCTTTCGAAGTACACTTTCTAACGACTATTTGTCAATTATGCAGCAACATCACCGTATACCTATTTTACAATTTTCGCATTGTGCTGAGAGAAGAGTTGCATTTTTGTAATAATTTTTGTGAAGAAAATACTGCACAGAATCTCTACTAATTCAACATATTGCATCAATACGCGAAAATTGAATTGCTTGGAAGGAAGTCATAATACGAGAATTTTATGCCTCACTGATATAAATTTTGTATATCTGCTTTTCTCTTGAGATATGTTCAATCTCACGTCATCAACCTTTGTTGCGGCATTCAGAAAATCAGTATTTCTTCCATTTAAACTCACCCGGTTGGATTATTTTCTCACTTGGACAAAAAAAGGGGAGGAGAACGGAAATGTGTACGGTTTGGTTGGATGAAATGATTTTTTAGTAGAAAATCAAAAACGTTTTGTATCTGTTTCTTTCACAGCAACTGCATGAACTTTAGGTATACCAACTAATAAAAAGCGACAGCTTTCCTTTCTTCAGTAGACCTGATGTTGAATGAAACGTTTATTTGATGACCCACGGCATTGCCGCAAACTCTAGCAATACTTAATTGCGGGAGTATATAAGCTTATGTAAGACTGTTACAGTAAGAAGGACCGACGAACGCCATTTATTTGGCAGTTTTATTTCACATCAAGTTTTAAACCCAGATGAAAAAGGCTTCCAATGCAAATGTACCTTCATAACTGTAGCAGAGTAGTAGCAGCGCTTGTCAAACAAATGTATAAGCAAACAAAAAAAAGTTTTTTTTTATTCTTGATTAAAATCAGCAACTTGCTCCATTGATCGCTCTCTAGGGACCATTTGGATTTTAGTACTTTGCATATACCTACCTTTTATATGTTTTTTTTTACATAGCAGCTATGTATATTTAGATGTACATATTATTTCCTCCAATGACCACCACCAGTAAGACCACATGTGGTAAAAAGCCAACAGAGAATAAAATATTTCTTTATATATAAAAGAAAAAAAAATCATTACATTTGTTTGGTTTTGCTTTCCCTTGCTTGTTGGCTAGAAGCTGGTGAAAGCACCAAGAAAATATGCAAGCTGTGCAACAATAATGCGGCGTGGTCAGACTGTACAGACTAAAAAACAATAGCTAGTGGTGACTGGTGACGGTTAATAAAAAAAGGAAACAAGGAAATGGAACATGAAAGATTGAAATCTATGAGCACTGCACCGACTGCCTTTTATTCCATGCAGTTATTTTTTTTTTGAACTTTGATTACAGTTAGCAGTGATCAAAGGGAAGAAAATACTTGCAGTATGTAGTAGTGTTTCACTTCAAAAGTCACAATAGCTGTTGTAATAGAGTTTCATACGGTTATAAACTTGTCTAATCCTAAAATTGCAGTTTGCTTTAACCTTTGTAAAAGTTGAAGCAGTAGTGGAGATAGGTAGTGAAAATGCGGAGTAACGTGAACATAAATTTGTCTGTTGTTGCACTACTTTAAAAACTTGATTAGAAACTGTATTAGTTTTTATTTTTATATTTTTCTAGTTAAATCAAACCAGTAAAATTACATGTAAAACTAAATATTTCACCAGAAGTCGTGCCAAAGTGGCCTCTGTACTCTCTTTGTCTGTTTAGTTTTTTTCTTCCTGAATCTTCGTATCCTTCTGGTTTTGGTAGGAACGTCTTCATCCTCCGTTGTAACATTTGGTTCAGTGGTAGACGGACTTGCCGAAGGTACCTTTCGTGTAGGTTTAATTTTAATTACGGGGGATTTTTTACTGGTTTTCCTCTCTGGCTTCCGAATGGCTGGCTTCTCAATGTCTGGCTTTTCAATATCTGGCTTCTCAATGTCTGGGTTTTCAGTATCTGGCTTTTCAGTATCTGGCTTCTCAATGTCTGGCTCATTGGTTGGCGGAGTAGTTGAAAAACTTACTGAGGGTTCCTTTCGTGTAGGTTTAATTTTAATTAAGGGGGATTTTTGACTGGATTTTCTCCCTGGCTTCTCAATGTCTGGTTCCATGGTTGGCGGAGTTGTTCCCAAACTTACTGAAGGTGCCTTTCGTGTAGGTTTAAGTTTAATTACGGGGGACTTTTGTCTTGTTTTTTTCTCTGGTCTATCAGTATCCGTTTCTTTCACTGGACCACTTTTAGACGTCTCAATATTATCTGGTTTGACCTGACGATCTAGCTCCGATTCTGATACAGCTATTTATAAAGTCAATACTTTTTAGAAAGCTAGAAGACAATTTTTTAAAAACAAATAGAATTTTGAAATATCATACGTATTGTGGGACGGCTTGCTGCTTTTCTATCTTTTCCTTTCCCTCCTCGCTTCTTTTTACCATCTTCCTTTTCTTCTAGACCAAACAACGGCCAGGGGGTTTCAGCAGGGGTGTTCGAAACTCTTTTTCCTTTAGAAGAGTGGAGTAGCTCTTTCTCTCTCAATTTTCTTTCCTCTGCAGTGATTTGCTCGTTGGCTACTTTGTCTTCTTCATGACCCTCAGTTACCATTGCCTCGGCTTTTCTCATCCAATCTCCGATATATCCACCTGTTACTCTGCACATAAAACTATTAAAGTTGCTGCGCTGTTTTATGGTCATGATTTCATCTTCTGTTGGTGGAGGAACTTGCAACCATCTGGCTTTTTCTCTTTCCTTAGAACTCCCTGTGCCAGATGCTGAGATCCCTGTGGCATCCATGTCACTTCCCTCACTGTCATCATGCACCATTTCCTTTTTTCTCATTAATTTCTTATTCATACGAATCAGATTGTTGATAGTTTTTATTAGGGTAATAGCTGCCACGGATTCAATCACGACAAAAGCAAGGTGTACAAACACTATTACCAAACCGCTAGTGCCAATCAGGTTCTTTAGATTGTAGCACAGCTTTTCCAGTTTATACATGCACCCTTCATGAACAATTCTCTGTTGAAACTTGTCTGCAAGCTCTGCACCCGCTAAAGGGTGCGACCACAAGTGAGCACCTTGACTGCAGTAAATATTTCGAATCCACCAGGACCTACAGCATGAGAAGGGAATGACCAAATCAGATTCATCCTGTTGAGATCTTGCCAGATACCAATCACTTTGTGGAAATCGTTTGGCTACATAGTCCATCCATCCGTCAACGCCACAGCAGCCCAGATTTATTTGTAAATCATCCAATTCCACATCGAGAATCTTTTCCTTTACTGTTTCATCTTCAAGCCCTTTAACAGAGGTTCCATACCAATGAACAAAGTTAGTCAGGACTACTCTGACCACCTTCAAGTCCCGCACATCACATTCCGCAGTGAACCCGACAACAATGGAAATGATAAATTCGCCTAGTATAAGAAGCGAGTCAACGACAATGTGTTGAACAAGAATTCCCTTGTAGCCCTGAAGGCAACCGTTTATACCAACTACCACATTGATAACATTTATAAGCTCAATGCAGATAAGGGTAAGGCCAAAGTAGTGGGCTTCTAATAACTTGGTTCTTAAAATGGCAAAGGTACTCGTCTTTTTGAAATTATAACCTTTGCTTGGACTAAATTCACCACTTGATGTATCCAAAAATTTTTTGCATGGAAGATAGAAAAAGTCGTTTTCAGTTGGTGCGGGTGACACGCAAGAAGGAACATCAAACATGCCAATACTCGCTTTCCAAACAAGTGTTGAGGCTCCAATAAGAAAAAAGTAGGTGGAAATGCACAGGGTTAGTAAGTTGAATACAATAAAAGTAAAGTCCGGCAGGTACCACCACAGTTTTTCTTTTGTGTACTCGTCATCTTCATAATGGCGATGATGACGATGATGGTGATTATGGGAGGGTCTGTAAATCAGACGGTTGATGTCAATATACGGGTGACCTTCACTGTTTATGGCAACAAGCTCAGTGAATGAAGTGTTGGAAATGTCCGAACGTTGAGAGAGGATAGATTGCCTGTTGATCTTTAGTGCACCACTGCCTAGCATTTTCATTGATTTTTTTCTAGTGATGGCTTCTTCCTTTGCCTTTTCTACGTTTTCACCTTGTACCGTTTTTGAATTTGTATCATCAGTGGGATTATAGTTAGATTTCATCTTCTCATCTTGCTTATTTGTAAGATTAGGGTTCGATTCGATCTTCTGATAAGTTTGACCATCTTGGTTATTTGCTGCTTTTGATACTCCAACATTAGTAGCAGCTCCTTGGCGTGGGATCTCTTTTTCGGCGGCAAAGCCTCTTCCTCCGCCCTCTTCACGCGGTTCCGTAAATTCTACGGTTTTTATTTTTTCCTCGTCTTGATTTTCAGGAGCAGACATTTTGAATAACCGAATTTTAAATTGACTTCGCTATAAGTCCCAAATGCTTACGGTCAATCTATTTCATTCAATACAAAATGCACTACTTCGGTGAAGATTTGGCATCACAGAAAAAGTTGATCAGTATTGTACTTGATTCATATTTGTAGCAAATAACGCCGTGATACTGAGAAAGAAAAAGTTCCCATGACTGAGGATTCAAACAATCAATGACTCACCGACATACACAATAACTGACCCAGAACTCCAATATGTAATACCGTGTATTCAACAGTTTCGTTATATTCATTATCCCAAATTTAGAAAGCTGATTTTATTTTTTTATGATTTTTCCAGTAATCGTCGTGAGTGAACTTTTCAAGTTTTCATCTTGACCTTACTGTGCTAGTAGATTATTGCATAAAAACTCTCCACTTATAGTATTTTGTTTACAAAATTAGCTTAAAGCATCAGTAATTCAACAATGTAAACTGTCCTTCCGAAGCTGCTTATATAATGTAGCTTATTTTCCGTTTACTTTTCTTCTCCACACAATTTCCAAACATTATCCTAACGTTAGTCTTTCCCTTTTCATCATCACAGCATACTTTATCTATTGTTTCTGTACTTTAAAAATCATTTATATGATTTATAACCAACAACAAAATGTAATAGCGTGCGATGATGGGCTAAGAACGGAAACAAGAATTTCATGTCGGCCATATATCAAACGGTAACAAACGGACAGCCGCATTTCTTCTCTACAAAACTGTATAGGTATACTTTTTATTATACATACCTAATAAGCATGTTATGTACGAGTTGTTAGCTTAAGTACCATATATAAATAACATAAATCTAGAGACGTATATTAAACATACGCACGTCGAAAAAAGCCTCACACATACGCCAAACTCGCTAAAAACTAAATATTTGAGAAAATAGAGCATTAGATGATATATTGTGTCTTCTGTTATGTCGAAATTGTCGGCACACTATACTACTTTTACAATATTTTGAATGCAGGCCTTCTTCCCAGCAGGATTTTCGCGACCAGACTATACTAGTAACACCAAAAACGAAGAAGGCAAACTTGTGGTTTATCCGTCTTCATCTTCATTTTGTATAACAACATGATATCAAAATGAAGTTATTTTCAGTTTTTGATTCTTCAAACCATCCAAAATGCAGGATGTACCTACATACATCATAAGAAGAGAAAGAAGAGAATATATGAAATTTGGAGAAAAGTAGCCAATTATGACCGCGTATTTCACACAACCAGCAAAGCTGACACACACACACCTCTTTAATCCTTTCAATGTGTATGAGCCATTTGTGCATGTTTAACCTACAAAAAAACTTTGTCTATTTCTCTACCTCGTAGCTACTACCTACTTATTTCTTCTGATACCTTGAATGGGGTCACTTGAATATGATGAAGAAAACGTCTAACTGAAATCCATACAATTTTCCCTAGTTTCCTTCCAAAGTGGCTAGGAAGAAACCGCAGAAACCTCACAGGGTTAGGAAGCTGTATAATTATAATAATGGAGTAAGCATATACGCACACACACATCTCTACTTCAAGTCGAATTCGCAGATAGTTGAAAAAAATGTGTAAAAATCCATAGCTAGCTAGACAGACATGATGAATCCTAACAGTTTATACTTTTGCATTCAAAGAAATTCTTTTATGTTTGCTTAAAGGGACAAAATGATATATATGACTAGGTATACAAAGTGGATATTATATCTCTGGACACTATTTCATTATTGTACCAATGCTTTTCCACTTCCACCCAAGTGGGGAATGACAGGCTGATAAGTAATGTGGATAATTTATAGTTCAAGAACACGTGCGAAGGCATTTATCGGTTGGCAGTAGTAGTGGGAATGGGAATCGCCTCTCTTTTTTTTTCTCCCACTTCTTGTCTAATGGTAAGTGTCCTATACAACAAAGGAGAAGTGTGTTTTTATGATATTTCCCTCTCCACTTATATGTACTTGTCAGATTTCATGATCACAAACTAATACTCGTTCTATAAAAAAGGAATACTTACAATCTCACCCAGTTTTGTAGAAAGAAGAAAAAATATACATATATATTTTTTGATATGGTTCTGTATGGATTCACATGACATCACACACGGACAGAAACCCGTCTTCCACTTGAAACTGTTGCTATATCTGTCTGTCTATTCGTTGTTTTTGGATGCTTCCCCAAAGGGAATAAAAAAAGAAAGTATGCATTGAATTGTTGGTTTGGTTAGTATACAAATCCTGTCACAGTCATTTCTACTTTTACACAACATAATTGATCCCTGTGATGATGCCTCTTGAACAATCACACTTTTTCTTTCAGTATATTATCTATACCTAAATGACTTTTTTTTATAGAATATATATTTTTGCAAGACTAAAATGAATATACACCATTAACGTCTTTTTTTTGCGAGTGGAGATACTAGAGGGGTAAAAATGTACGAGGCGCGTCAGGAAGGGAATTGAGGATTTCATGGTGGAAGAAAATGAGCTAGTTAAGGGATCATTATTATTGCTTTTACCGCTAACCGTACTCCTGCCATCATTTCAGAGTATACTTTTCTGCATTATTTTCACGATCCACCCATTGGCGATATGAGAGGAGCGACCGACCGACCGACCAACCGACCGGCTTTCAATGTGTTGGGGAAAAAGTGATGTGTTTGGAGAGCAAGACGTTTATGATTATAAAAATGCAGTTTTCTGGAGAAAGTAGTTTGTCTGTAGCATGCATGTATATCATCGCAGTAGCCACCATCGCATCGTCTTGAAGTTAGTTTTCTTATAGTATTTTGCAGTAATAATAAAAATATTAGTTAGTGTATCTTGTGCACACCTACATAACCTATAATAGGCAGTAGGCTAATATAATGGCATATAAAAATGTGTTTTTGCAACATTTTCATCTTTCGTATTTCATCGTCTATTGCCCATGAAATGAGTCTTAGTTTTTACTGAACTCGTTTTCATAAGTGCCTGCCGATAATCATGTCTAACCGCAAAAGCCGCCATCGTTATATACCACACAGAAGTAAATACATAGGTTCAGCATTCTGTTTCATTTCTTACCTCATCATCATCACCGTTATTTGCACACATGCATAGGTCGTTGTTGTAAGATGCACGAGTCTGCTTGCTTATTACCACAGAATTGAGGTTGTCGACCAAAATTCTCTTAAGAAAAAAAATCTGAGCGTGTTTGAGAAAGAAAACTATGTCATTAGAAAGTACATCATTATCGACACTAACGTCATCAATTTCGCATATCGTCCACGGAAATTAAAATGAATGCAAAATAGTGTTGGCATTAATTTTTAATGGCGCTCTTTTGACATCGATGAGTTTATGAAGCAAGACGTGCTAACATGCAGTATTGTTTTAGAGTAATAAAAAAGCGTCAATGAAATGATTTTTATTTTCTGTGCAAAGTTGATGAACCGTGACTATTACAGCATTGGTTTAGTTTACTGCTGTAAAATGCAATGACGCGTTATATTTTCCATTTCAAATAGGTTGGGTTTCAAGAAAAATCTAATTTTTTTAAGCAGACATGCCGCACGCGTTTTTACGTTGAAATAGCTAGTTAAAATTCAATGCTTTCTTTGGGAACAAAAAATTGTTCTGGGATTACCATCTCGCACGACTAGAATTCTCTACTTTACACAAAATTAAGCATGGTGGACGGACGCAGACCATTTCACTGTTCCACATTCATTCCCTCTTCCTGCTGCCGTGCTACTACCAAACCAGGGTGTACCACTCCATTGATGCATAGTTTACAGCGCGTCATCATGGAAAAAATAGGAATCAGTGATGCTCATGATGCAAACTTAAGACCCACCACTGGGATAGCGCCATCAGATCTCTGGTGCAAAATATTATTACGGTGTAATGCAAAAATTGTTGCTTGTGTAAAGCAAGTTCAACTTTTCGTACAAGAATACTTTTTTGTTGTTTTTATAAAGCCTCTTCTCTTTCTTGCTGAGGTTAAAATAGCACTGAAACTTATATGGCTATAGTAAGGGCGCCGCGCTGTTGTTGGTGCGTGTAGACTATACAGGAAAATGTGAAGGGCGATGTTCCCAGCAGCAGCGGCAGTTGTGCAAAAACAAAACGATTTTTTGTAACCTTTCCAGAGTGGAAAAAGTGTCGAAAGATTTGCCATTATAACGTGCTTTGCAGCTGAAAAGGGATTTTTTTTTTACAAAAGTATTATCCGTGTGTACTGTTTACTTTAAAATAGTAAAATAACATTGTAGAGACTTTAAAGAGCTTTTTCTGCGCCGCTTTATTTACAGGAAAATAAATATTACTTCCGAGTTTCTCTTAGTACTCACAGCACTGAATGAATGACAGTATTATTGCTTCAAAATAAAGGAGCGATTGGTCGTATAAAAGAATGTAGTGCTACGTTCGGGTGTAGTATGTAGTATATATTTAGATCTTCAAGGAATTGGCAATACGAAAAGAAGCAATAATACTTAATATTTTTAGTTTATAAATAGAAGCTTACTTTAACCCTCTTTCGTAAATAGGTACTTTTCTTTAAGCTTATCATCAGAAAAAATATCACGATTACTACCTGGTTTCACAGAGCAAAAAACTATTTACTAGCGCTTCCGTCGAGGAGATACCTATTAACTATTTTGCTAAGTTGCCTTATTTTCTTAGCCCTTTTGTGTCGATCACGTAGTAGAAGTAGACATTCATTTACGGCGCAGTACGGTATTAGGCTGTTTGCCAAAGTCGTCAACTTCTTGTTCCTTGCCATGAAAAGTTTGAGAAAAATGTATAAGGTGAAAATCCTCAAAAACTTTTCAACCTTGTCATTTTGTAAGCCATTGGTAGATATTTGACAACAGGGAAACACCTTATCCTTGTTGTATGCATTTCGGGATTTCGGGCACCAAAGTCGCGAACGAAACAGAGTTTCACGTCACATGAATTTGGCTTAATTAAGTATTATCCAAGTTAATGTCTTTTCATCACACCATCACATTCCGGGGCGTATGAAAAGTAACTGGGTAAATGCAACAAAGGACGCAATATTAACCGTAAAAACGTCATCTTTTTCTTTGTATGGTCATCAAAATGAACTTTATTTCTCTTGCGGATCCCGAGATACTTTTGTGTTTGTAGTTTGTACAAACATAGATACAGGATCTAGCATATTCCGTCCTTTAAAATGAATGAAAAGCCTGACACAATAGTCAGGGGTAGATTTAAGTTAGAGTAAATAGGTACCGTCAAAAGATTATCCAAAAGTATACTGAGACATGACACCATCGTCCATAAAGTATGTGCGTACATGCACCCATGAAGGTTTACAACCGTCAATTAATACGAATAACACATTAGTAAAACTTTGAATCTAATCAACACTAATTTAAATTTATGAACTACTACAGTGTTGCAAACCGGGCAGTTTAAAACTCCATAAGGCACAATATTCATTACTATATATATACTATCCATATAGATGTTTCCATTATAAACAATGGTCTGTGACGATAATTTATAATTATTATAATAAACGATCAAATAACAGTAAAAGTTTACTCTCCAATTTCCATTTTCCTCACAACTACAAACAAAAACTATGTTTTTCGATACATTTTGTATGCATTTGGTAGCTTTTGTTCTCGCTAGTCGCTTCCGGTTTCAATTTTAGGAGAAAAAAATGTTCATATGCAAAGCAACTTTTATTTATAGAAATAATTACACTAATAAGGTACTGCATTTATTCCGCTTTGATGAAAGCTTTTAGAGCAATTCCGAGAGAAAATTTTTTAAGTCATTTATGCAAAAAAGTTTTACAAGTCAACTTTATGCTACATTTAACAAATATAACGACTAAAATGAAACATTATGCTTATTTTCCAGTTCATAAACAGTCACAGTCGTATTTGTAAGAGCTGGTATTAATAGTATCCGTTTTTTATGCTTTACTTTTCTTTTCAATTCATGTAAATGTTTGCTAGTTCAATTCAAATGTCGATTTGATTTGGATAATAAAATCACAACTATAAATTTAAATTACTTTTCTGCCTCGCTTAAAGTGATTTTAGATGCTGCAAAGTAAACCGAAGAGGTAACCTTTGAAGTAGACTAAGCGTTAGATAATTTTTTACAGTATGAATTTTAAATAAATATTGGGGCCATTGGGACGATTTTATATGCTGTGTAAAGCTTATAAAATACAATTTGAAGTTTGATTAATATCAATGCCTACTAAACTAAGTTAGTTTAGTAGGCAATGTTTCCTTGCAATGTAGATATTCAAAATCCTCAAACTTTTGGTGTCATAATTTGGAGCTGCATGGCCCATATTACCAATCTTACCGGAACATTATATATTCAACAATTTGTTTTGCTTTTAGAATATTAGAATACATATTTGCAGTAAGTTTTACAACTTTTTACAAAACAATAAGCAATTTCTAAGCGTTAGATAATTTTTTACAGTATGAATTTTAAATAAATATTGGGGCCATTGGGACGATTTTATATGCTGTGTAAAGCTTATAGAATACAATTTGATTAATATCAATGCCTACTAAACTAAGTTAGTTTAGTGGGGAATGTCATTTTGCAATGTAGGTTTACGAAATCCTCAAATTTTTGGTATCATAATTTGGAGCTGCAAGTGGTCCATATTACCAGTCTTACCGGAACATTATATAATCAACAATTTGTTTTGCTTTTAGAATATTAGAATACATATTTGCAGTAAGTTTTACAACTTTTTACAAAACAATAAGCAATGTAAAATTACAAAAAAACTTTTGTAGTTGCAGTAAGGAGAACTCTTTTCTTTCTCTGAACAAATTAAGTGCATATAAATGCTGTAGAAAGCTGATTTCTATGCAAATACTACCGGTGCATGAACAATAAAAATATACCTTGTCTTGTTTTATGGTTTCAACCGAACCTTGCAGCTTTTGCACTCTGTTCGTTCTGTTTTGCATTCATGAAAGCATCTCTGGAGAATTTATATCCCCACGCCCTACATGAGCTGCACTCTACAAAAAAGGTAAAAAAATGCAGAATGTACAACAGCACGGTCTCTAATAAAAACGATTTTTTATACAAACTTCATTATTTTTACCGGCAAACAAGAAACAGCAAGTTTTCTTCAGTTAAAAATTCATAGTAAAGTAGCACTGCACTCCATGCATGCTAAAAACCGTTGTTTCAGGTTGCTGTTTTCGGAAAATTATGTAAACAAAATTTAACCTGCTGCTGCTCCTCTTCTGGTTATCTGTTCTATTCTACCGAAAAGCAAAATAGAGTAATTTTATCAATATCAGGTTAACCATTTGGCCCTGCCCTTTTAGATTTAATGTAGTTGGGCGTTGTGCCGTTTTTTCGTAGGTGCAATGAAAGGCTACTTTCATATTTACCTGTTCATGTAGGTATGCACATAAATAAAATGTACACCCATTCATAATAATTGTGTGGTCTGAATGCAACGCAACATAAGGAACTGTGATACTACGGCATATACGTCTGTGATGTCTTACATTGTTTCTTCGGAATTGCTTTGAGACCTATTGGATGTAGTTTGCTTGTGTGGAAAAAAATTTCTCACAACCTACATGCATCATGCATGAAGTATTGGTCTCTTTCACTGTTTTATGTAAATATCCTTTCGGAAATCTGGAAACTTGACGACTTCAGTGAGTGATTGTTGTTTCAAAAAGATCTGACATTGATACATGAATCCAATCCAATGAACATAGGTAAAGTAGCAAGAGGAAAATTACTTTGTTTGCTTGTTATACCATGCGATTACTATCTGCTTAACTGTTATGTTTAGTAGGGCAGAAGTTACAATATATGATAAATGGGTACTAGCAAAACAATCGAAAGACGCCAACAGCAGTGGCGAGCTTGTTGTATGCATCTTTTTGGTCCTGAAAACCTACGGGACCAAAGCACGTTTTCAGGCCAAAAAACTCGAGACTGATCTATTTATGTATAATGTCATGTCGTAAATAAAAGAGTTCGTCTTTTGAAAGAAAAAGTTTTCTCAAGCGTTCACTTCAAGATTTGCATAAAATAATATTATACTTTATAGGCACCCTTTATTTATAGAAGTGGACTTTGTCTCTCTGATTATGAGAGGATGTGTGGGTAAACATCAATATTTTTCATGAAGAAAGTTCTTAGATAATTTTGTAAAAATGCAAGAATAATATACAGAGCTTGAGGAAAAGGTAGCAATGCAAAAAACTGTAATCTGATACTTTTTAGCACTTATTAGCTGTGGTTTGATGCCGATATAGTTATTTAAGAAGCTACGTGGAATAACTAAATATCGGTGAAATTAGTTTTCTGCAAAATCACGTTGTACAGTAATAGATCAGCTACTACTAATAAAGTGACTTTGTATGTTTAATAATTTGTGTTTTACAAAGAATTTCTGATTCAGAAAAGCATCTTCCAAATCGAATCAATCAATTGAATAACTTTTTGAAGTAACCTTTCCACCAAATAAAATTAGGTACTTGATATCTGTTTGCTAAAGAGAACTGAAAAAAGTTCAATGATGTGCAAAAATAGCTTTGCTCAGCCAGATATTATGTACACTATGTATGCAAATTGCAAATCTACCCTTCTTTATACATTTTTATATAATCGCTGTCTGAAGAAAGTTTTGATTACAAAGTCAGCAAAATAGAAATGTGAAAACTTTAGCGATTTTAGCAACATTAAACTATGATGATTATTATGTTATGGCGGTGTATGAACTAACATCATCACATAATGCGTCAGTATTACTTGTCTGTCTACAGCTGCCCCATAAATGATACTTTCTTCATTTGATGTCATCTCACATATATAGCAAACCAAGTTATACTTTAACACGTTTACGTTTTGAGCATTACTTTTCGTGCAAGTCAGCAGAACGCCCTCCGACAAAGCATCAAAATTTACAGCACTACACACAGCGTCTCCTTGCGTCTGTGGAAAGCTTTCTTTCCGTCTCGCGCAGTGTTCACCACAGAAAAAGGGAAGCGGGCTTTCCGGGGAGAAAGCTCATACCTAAAGATATACAGTTTTATTCATACAAGCTACGAGTCTCTGGGAAACCATGTGTTCTCTTGTAAACGACCATACATTCACTTTCAGCCCGGTCTCTTTGTGTGCAGCAGCAGCAGCTTAAACTGCCGGCTTCCTCAAAATTTCCAAATGTTCACGCAAGAGGAGCGCATGATCTCATCAAAAAGAAATTTGCTAGCTGCGCTTTTGTTACCATTGCAGTCATCAAAGTTCATGAGATCCTTTTGTTCAGGAAAACGGTATCGAAAATCGTAAGACCACAAAAGAAAAAAAAAAGAAGCAGTTGAGTAAGCGAAGCGAATTTCATTTTCCCTTGTAGCCATAACTAGAGTGTGTGCTATTAAGACAAAATTGTGAATCACAGAGGAAACAACTTTCTGTTCTGGCCCGCCTGCAGTCTTGTCCAGGCAGGTGTTCAAGGATAACAGCAAGTCGTTAGTTTTTGTGTCATCTCATCTTGATAATTGGGATCAATATAACTGATGGAAGAACATTAGGTATAACTTAGTCAGATTGTAGTATCAAACGAGAGTTAAAATGCACTCTTTGTCTGTGCACTCCTGTAAGCGCATAAATAAATACTGTTGACTCATGTGTAAGTAACACACGTATGAAGAGTATGTATGTATGAATGTATTTTTACGTAACAGCATGACAAAATGAAACTTCAACAAATAGAAAATCTGGTTTTTATGTTGGACTGGCAATGCTTTTTCACACAAGCTAAATTTCATCTGCATTCGAAAGTCTCTAAACTCTGCAAAAAATAATCCGCACATTGAGGAAATATATATCTGGGAAAGGAAAGCCGATAATTTTAGGACAAGTGTTGCCGTTCATATACTATGTATATTATGCACGACATGAGCACATAGGGATCGATAGTTGGTGTACAACATCGTTTGTTGCCAAAAAAAGAATTTCACTTCTCACATCTTTCCACTTTCTTTCCTTATTTGTGTTATTTCATTGAATCGGAAAGAAAGTATGATTCTTATATATGTGTGTAAGGGGGTCATGATGTAATGTAGCAAGAGACTCCAGAAGATAGAGAATGAGGGCGGAATCAAAAAAAATCTTGTCCTATGAATCTTTTCCGTTATTGCTAACATTTTTTATATAAAAGTAGGGATAGCATTAGAGTAGGGACATTTTTTCTGCCTTTTGAAAGAAAAAAACATTACTGCAGAAGAAAAAGCAGGGACATGCAGGTTTCTTAAAAAAAACACTGCTACGAAACGTGATCAAAGTGAAGTGTGTTCATTTCCTGTATTTTGTAAAATTTATGGCATTATGGCAAATGACGATCCGGTAGTTAAGAGTTTTCAGGAAGAATTATGCCATCATCACAACATTTCAAGTATTCGCTTAAAAGACAAATTATGATTTGAAAAATGGAGAAAGTTTTAAAGCAACATCTTTTTGACATACTGCATTTCGAAACATTATGTCACAACTTTCTTCCCTAATGTAGTATGAGCAACAAAAGTATAAATAGAATTAAACTTGGCAATTTTGTGACTTTGCAAATTGGATAGAGATCCCCGATTCGGGAAAACAGCAATGTACTTTTTGAAAGTTACATAGATTTTTTTCTCTTATTTGAGTATGTTGACGTAGAAAACCATCCGTACTTCAAGTTTGATGTTTGTCTTCTCCATCCAAGTCTCTATTACTGCATGCGGTTCAACCATTCTGTCAAACGCAGTGAAGGCGATAAGCCAAACTAACTTTGATAAGAGGAGGGCACGTTTGATATGAATTTCTATAAAAAAATAGTTTTAAAATGTCGTCGTGAAGTGAAACTCCCCAGAGTCATTCATAATTCTTCTTTTGAAAGAGTTGCTTTCACTTAAAGACTTTAATACACTTCTTTATTCACCAATTCAATAGTATCATGGTGCACGGTATTTCTATCTCAGTTATTTATATACCTGCCTCTTGGCCCCCGTTTATTGAACTGGAACAAAAAGCTACCTCTGAGGAAAAGGCGATTCTCTCTCGCCAAACAAAAATTACTGTGATGTGATACTGTGAACTGAAATAAAAAAGATTCCAGAGGCTTCAATATGCATTGAATTTGAAAGAGCGATTTTTGATCGATATATATTATCGCCATATATATATATGGTTATTTTTTGTACAAACGCAATCTCTCAATCAGTTGACCCATCAGGATATAAACTCATAGTCAGAAAATCGAAATAACTTTTACTCTTTTCTCTAACTCTCTAAAGGAAAATAAATTGGAACTTTATCAAATGCTCTTGTAGTAACCAGCTCGATAAACCCTGTACGATTGGAAGAGTTCTGTGAAAAAGTGAAATGACCATTAAATAAGGTCATTGAATTTTCTTCAATATTCAGCTCAGTAATGAAAATCATGTTTTATCCATTTCCTTTGCAAAACCCTTATGCATTTACTTACACATACACAATACGGTTAGTAAAGTCACGTAATGACTTTACCCCTGAATCATTTTACAGGTTTACTTGACCAGAAGACGAAAATTGCAATCTGATCCAGAATGGTGAAAAGAATCCAGTTTCTGTTACACCATTTAAATTGGTTTTTATACAGAAAAGCAACTCAAGTATGGTTTTCTACGTGAGCATCTACACTTTTCCTCCATTCTATTTTGTACAGTTTGTCTAAATTTAGACGCGTTTTTTTAACTCTGAATAAAAGAGCTTATTCGCTGTTTCATACAACATTTTATATTCTACTCGCGTGAAACTTCCACTCGGCTCTTTCTCTATGACTCAGCAAGCAAAACAAAGAGTTTTCTTTCCCTCTCATCTCTACCTCCCCATTCCGTGCACTTTGTATACCTTTCATCTTTCTTTACTCTCACGATTTTTTTCCATTGCAGATTCAGATTTTCCCATTCAATTCCTTTTGTCAGAGAAACATGATACGTTTGGCTGTGTATCCATATTTCTTTTGGCTAGAGGCAGTACAGAAATGAAATCGACGCTAACTCCACCAAACCTTTACTTCACCGCTTTTCTGATGATAGGTATATAATAATGTGCACATCATCACTACTACAAGAAACATTTTCAAACCGCAAAAGGCGGAACAAAAGGCTTTCAACTTGTTACCGGAAAACATTTTTTCTCGTATGAATGATATAACTAATGTCGTACATGTGATATACATAGATATCATAAATGTGTGAGGGAAATACAAAAGTATAATTATAATAACGCTAGTTTTCGGTCTGTCGGATAAATAGATGAATACAATCAGACAGAGGAATATTATGAAGTTATCAATACAATGTATTCTAACTCCACCAAACCTTTACTTCACCGCTTTTCTGATGATAGGTATATAATAATGTGCACATCATCACTACTACAAGAAACATATTCAAACCGCTAAAGGCGGAACAAAAGGCTTTCAACTTGTTACCGGAAAACATTTTTTCTCGTATATAACTAATGTCGTACATGTGATATACATAGATATTATAAATGTGTGAGGGAAATACAAAAGTATAATTATAATAACGCTAGTTTTCGGTCTGTCGGATAAATAGATGAATACAATCAGACAGAGGAATATTATGAAGTTATCAATACAATGTATAGATATTAGATAGATGCCTTCCTTTTCCGTTTCTGTCTCTGCCACTCTCTTTCTTTCCCATGAACTCATTCCTCATGTCAGTCACGTCTCATCAGGAATATAGCTCTTTACTCACTTCCATATGGAAATCGCTGCTGCTGCTCCATTTCCCATATTTTCATGTAGCGTACAGACAGACAGATGCGCTCATCAAATAGCTTAATTTTGGCGTATAACATTGCAGGCCATTCACGTGTATGGAGGTATCGTATGTACGTGGGCTAAAAATTTAAGAACTTTTCTTCACTTGCGTTTTTTTGTTTCTCGTTTTTTCGTACTAGTACATAAGTTTACGTCCCTCTCATTGTCAGTGATGATGATGATGATGTGTGGTGTGGTGCATGTATACATTTATTTATTATTTTACTTGAACTGAAGGTCGAATAAAATTGAATGGTGCTCAAGTGGCTTTTAACCTTTTACAATGCCAGAGTGCATCCTTTTATAATTTGCTTTCAGGTCTCATAGTCATTTTTAGACTTTCACTATGTGTGTGGGTAGAACTAAAGCAGTTATATTTAAGAGTAGCTGGCTTTTTTTATTTTAGCTTTTAGTATTTCATGTCATCATAATGCTACCAAAAACAGATAACATCATCATTGCTCTAGTTGGTAATTAACTTGGAAAAGTTGCCGGAGATATATATTTATGTTCCTTGTTGTCGCTGTAGTTTGTTTGGCATATACTCAGGGGTATGCTTCATGTTTATTGAAGATCTACAAGAACACATACATTGTATAAAACACTAAAATTTTATTCAGGACAGCTTTGTGTATTTCGGACTCAGACAAGAGCGTACCGTACCGAAATGATGTGCAAGGAAAGTGAAGGCACACATATATGGAATTTAGTACATGGCGAGGCGAGGCGAGGCAGGCACAGAGAGAGAGGCGAGAGTTAATAATGTGTATGCACAGAAGTCTCATTAAAAAACTAGTACCAAACTAAGAAAAGTCAATGTTGTCATCCGTGTTATCCTTTCAAACGCGTAGGCGCATATTACATACGCCGCTGTTATGCATGTAATGTACCAATGCAAAAAAGGCATATATCGTTTCCTGCTGGTAATCTACTTTTGGAAAGTTAAAAAGGGTTTGCGTGCTTTGTTGTGACTGAAGTCATCCGAGGGGAACGCGTAATGGCTTGTAAGAGACCTTAAGAAAGAAGAAGCAATATATGCACCCATTCCTTTCCCGTTTTATCAGCTTTCTCATTCCCTTGCTACTAACTTTAAGCGCCCCTTTTCCCTTTCTTCAGGGATTTAGCGTTATAGTTTCAGTGTGGAATGCTTGAACCGACACAAAATTGACAGAGATAATTTTAGCTGCTGCGGTAATATGTGCTGTATTTGTATAGCATGTACATGCAAATTAATATTGTTGTAAAAGGTGAAAGCAAAAGGCTACCTGGTGATCGTGCTGTTCTATTTTTTGTCCAGTGGAAACATTCTGTTGAGTTGCATGGAAAGTCAAAATGTCCATAGTCTCTTAATGTTTTTCGTGCAGATTCTTCACTGCAGATTCATTAGTTTATTTGTAATAATCTTAAATACAAGTGAGCTCTGATAATCAGCGTCTAATTTAAGCCATAAACAACGCTTCCCTAAAGGCAGACCAATCTTCACTACAACGGGAGTTACAAATTTTGTGACGACACAGTAACGGCTTTGTAATTAAACAAGAATAAGAATCTGAATAAATCTTGTTAGGTAATGCGAAGTATTAAATAGTGAAATCATACATACTTCATGTATGCATACTTCTATAAACGTGGTTAATAAAAATATAGTAGCCTAAAGCCAAAATTTGTCTTCATTCTATACTACGCATAATAACAAAGCAATATTAAAATGATACCTTGATGGAGGAGTCTCGGGGTTACATTTTCCCCTTTTTTTCTAACATGCTCTGGTTACATATATAAACTGTAAATGAATGGTATCCAAACGTCCTTCTCCCATTCGCTATTGTCGACGTCATCTTTAAAGCGTTTTTTTTACTGGCCGTATATTTTGATATGAGGTTCAAGAGAATGAAAGAATCCAAGGATAAGTCATGTACAAATGTACATACACACATGAAGAGAAGGGGGATTTATGAGCGTCCAAGAAAACTAGGTCTGGGAGTAGTAGGACACTCATATTTCCTTGCAAGAATAATAATAGCCAGTGCATTATGCGAGGAGAAAAGACATCATCTATATACTTGGATATACCAAGCAAAGACACTTGGTTTATCAAGGGACGTTAAGCAAGATGAAAAGCAATGTCTCCCTCCTCTCATTTTTACAGACGATCTTGTCGCTAGTACATTTTCTGTACTTTTTTTGATACCCACACGCATGCTTTGTATACATGAACTCATATTTGCTTTTTTAAAACCAAAAATGAACGAAAGCCATGATGCATTCACTTGAAACAAGACTTTTGGACTAGTACTCCCTTGGAGGTTGAGCTGTCCGTAAACATAAAAACGCGCTATATAATTTAATTTCAGTTGTATAGGTACATTTTATAGAAGTTCATATAAAAAAGCATTCATAGACTTTCGTGATGACGATGACATTAAAACTGAACGATTGCCGCATCCCGCGTAAAAAGGAACATAAACACATTGTACAATGCAGGAAAACAGCACATATGGGTAAAAAAAAGAAAAAAAAAGCAGTTGAGTTTGAGTTAAGATGAAAAAATAAAGGAAGCAACATAGGAATTAGTCTCACAGGCGAGCTAAAGAGAGAGAAAAAAAAGTTGTCATGAATTTCCCATTTTTGCTTTCTCCACACTTATCTCACTCTAGTACATACACACGTACAACTACTCTTCTCACTTTCTTCTTTGCTCAAGGTGAACGTTTATTCATTCATTTGATCATCATCGTTCGTTAGGTCCAGGAGAGAAAAAAAAACATCATGGCAAGACGATAAACTAGGAAAGATAGTAGTAGTAAAAAATAAGGAACTTTATTTACACCATAATAATAACCAGTATAGTGACATCATCAACTTAAAGAAAGGATGTATGATGAAGAAACATTTCGAAAGGAATGTAGTTAGTGAGTATACTTTGTATCAGTGAAGGTATTTACTCAAGGATAAC
>JAHZMZ010001554.1:0-13701 GCA_027743805.1 Lepidocyrtoides sp. E14 | reverse complement strand
AACTATACGTAGGTTCATATAAGTAAAAATGCATAATCTTCAATCTATATGAAACAGTTATCCAACTAAACCCTTTAGATATACAAAAAATGTACATTTCTTGAAGACCGACTGAAGAGAAAGAGAAGAATTGCAAAGTTAGCTCTGAGAAAAAGTTATAGAGAAGAAAATGTATATATAGGAAAATATAAAACTAACTTAACCACACAAATGTACATACGGACACACACATATACATACCTGAAGGAAAATGCATTCGTATCTTGTCAGAGTTGTATAGAGAAAGAAAAAAAAAAGAAGATGTAAAAAGTGTTGTGTGCTGTGTGTGCAGATGGTGATGATGATGATGATGATGCTTGTGTAAAGAAGGAATATGGAAAGAGTAAAGTAGAGTGAGAGTGGGAGAGAGGAAAGAGAAGAAGAGAGCATTCTCTTTGGTATTCAGGTTTTAAATTCGGCTTTTCCAGAATGGATACATCCCCAGGGAAAAGGGCTTTAATAAGCGCCCTACAGGCATTTCCCGCTTTTCCTAAATGGGCTCAGGGACTTTGGGAGTTCCACTGGGACCTGAAAACTCACCAGGGAACCTTACTCTTTCCAGAGAGCACGGAGTCTGCTACATATGCATACACCGAACGAAGCACATCTTCTCTCAACTTGCTCTGCTCCCGTTGCCACACTTACTTGCTGTACAAAAAGCAGACAGAGTAAAGAAAAGAATGAGCCTAACATGCACGCGTAAAACATTACGTAAGTGCTTATATAGGTATATCAGGTGGAAGGGAAGATATATAGATAGATGGCATGTACATAATATGAATATTATTATACACACATCCTTTTTATATGATTATTAGGCATGTGTGCTGTTTTTCTCTTGCTGGAGAGAGACGCTATTGCTTTTCTCTCTTATGCGCTCTTACATTACATCATCATCATATCTTTTGTGCCGGTGGTACTTCACTTTCCTATTTCGCCTTTAGTTTCATATCCATCCATCGTGGCAGACATCAGCGTTACCTTTTTTATTCCATCTCATTCGAAAATTCGAAGAATAAGAAGTAGCAAAAGCAGAAAAAAAACCTTGGCTGCTGCAAGTGAAGTATGTATGCATACATAAAAAAAGTACACATACACAGATCCAATCCACATCACATTTCCACTTTCTATTTTTCTTTTCTTGTCTTTGTATTTATATTCGTTTGGAGATACATTTATATTCTAGGTATTTTATCGTTTTTTATTTTTTTTATCCATATTCGCCCTTTAATCTTTCTTACAAGCAAGAAGATCCTGTTTCTTCGATCCATAATATCATACTTTTCTTTTTACTCTCAAGAGGAACTACATACAGAGAGAAAGAGAAGAGGAGAAGAAACACGCACAAGTGTATAAGTATATATGTACTTGTATAAAATCGACACAAATAACTAGATAATATAACGTATATTCAATGTTGAATTCGCTACTGGTTTATGTTGTATTTTAGGAGAAAAAAGGAAACTGGAGAAATGAAAACCCCTTGAGGAGCTTGATATTGGACGAAAAGTTAGCGCTTAACCGCAATGGATGCTAACTCAAGTTGTTGATTTTTTTTTTTGCATGAAAGTATTTGCTTTCCATTTCTATACTTTACAATTAACTAAGACGTCACAGTCACAGGCCTACTTGAAGGTTACCGGTTACGTCAATAAAAGCACGTTTTTTTGAACAGTAAGTAAGTAGTACATTTTACTTGCAAATAATTACATGAGTCACTACTTCTGTTTATGTCATTCTTTGCGGATCTCACTGCATGTTTGAGTGTATAACAAGACAGCAATAAAATGCTGGTGACAAAGGAATGCACAAGCAAGGATCATTGGATTGGAATGGAATGTAGCGTTTTTGAATGAGCTACTTGGGTCATATATAATGTACCTCCAGTTGACAGTTTTTTTTTCTCTTTCACACACAATGTGAAAAGAATCGATAAGTTTTAAGCAACAAGGGAAATATTACGTATAAACAAACATATAATGTTACACCTTATTCGTCTACGAGGAAAATAATAAAAAAAAAACCAAAGTGATCAGTTGAAAAGAAGATGAGGAGGGGCAAAAAGCAACTTGAGGCAGTTTGTTTTATGCTACTTGTACTTGTCGACACAAACGTATTTATTTCTGTAGATGTGCTACAATTTTTATTTTTTCCTTCTTGTTCTCTGTGAGCACAATTTCGATTGCTTTCTTGTGGTTTTTTTTTCTCTCTTGTTTTTTCTTCAGAAAACCCATTGAAAGCTGGAATGGCAGTTATCGACGAAGAAGAGGCAACAGACAGAAGAAGTAGAAAAAACGCAAAGTATTTACAATTATTATTGCAAGAGTATATATTGAGAAAATATAAAGCTTTTATGTTTTATATAACGTATAATGGCAATAATAAACATAAAAGTATAAATTGCCATTTAGAAATACATTTTTTTGTGTCTAGAGTAGTACCACCATAATATGTAGTGATTGTAGCTGCACAAAGAGTACACAGAGAAATATTATAAGTAGGTACATATGTATGTATCTTTATTATTATCATCGGAATCATCAGAATTGTTTTTTTTTTCTTTTCTAGTACACACAAATTCTGTCTTGGTCTTTCGGTGTGTGAGGATGCATTGTAATGGCAAAAATGGTCTCATTTTCGTTCCCGTTATGTGCTTACCAAAACTATTTCCTATTTGTTTATAAAGAAGAAAAGTAAAAATGTGAGTACAGCAATCTACGCAGTACAATATACGGGTTATCTGCAAAATGCATGTACATTTGTTAAGATGTGGAACAAGATGAAGACAACATTGCGTTGTTACCATACTATTTGAAATGGAATGAAAGTTACTTCTTCTTCGGCTTCTTTTCCTTGAAACTAACCTTGTGTGTCTACAAAGTGTACATACACAATGAAGATGATATGGCATAGTAAATGTGATGCAGAAAATGCGATAGTATTACGTACAAGTTGTGTGTTGGTATTATAGAAGAAGAAAAAAAAAGTAGGAAGAAGTGGTACACATGAGGAGAGAGAACATGTAGCGAAAAAGGAGGATGAAGAAGAGAGCGAAAAAAAAAGAAAAAGGCCTTTCGGATGTGTCGAAGTCTCGAGAGGGCAGTGAGCTCAGAACGGCAGAAAATTAACGCAAATCTTTCGGGAATTTTGGACTCTCTTACGTTGGCGTTACTTGAGGCATTTTTAGTTTTAGAAATCGAATAATGACTTTCTTGGGAGCTGCTACAGTCTCAGGAGCGCAGTTTTCTTCAACATTGTAATGGCCAAGTCTTCGGCTCTGGGAAAATTTCCAGTGTACACTTTATCCTTTTGAATCTTCTTGATTACGACACTTTGGAGAAATCCAACCTCTGGGTACATACCTAGCGAGCTGCTATTCTACTACTAGAAAAACAGCAACTTCGACAAACTATATAATATGTATACCTATGTAACTGCAGAAAATGCCATCACATCTTCTTCTTCTCTTCCTCCTCTCTTAAAACTACAACATTTCCCCATACAAAGTACAATAGTGGCAGCAAATGCATAGCACATTGCTTATGTGCTGCTTATGATTTGATAGTTTCAAACGACTTTTGTGTATACGACTGGCTGTATATCCTGTATGCCACCTCTCTCTATAAACTCCTACTATAACGTTCTCACTTTTCTGTTCTTTTCTCTTTATCTCTCTCTCTCTCTCTCTCATAGACACACGCCATGAGTGTCGAAATATCTAACAGATCGTTCCAACACGAAACATTCAATATCAACAAACCAAGTTTTATCGGCCGTGAAAATGTATGTTAACCCCTTTTGAATCATTCTTCTTCTGATATCCCTCCCTCGTTCACCTCTCTCTTGTACAGTTACTCCTACACTCGTGAGTATACTTCATCTATAAGATATTTACGCGGCAGCAGCAACGATGGCACTTAATATACATACATAATATATAATAGCTAAACTACACAAGTACAACTGTTCTCTTCTTTTTTCCCCAATCCAAACAACATTATATCAACCAGGATGATGGTGAGTCCTCCTCAATATATTTTGGCTTTGGCTATTTTCATCGGTTTCGTGTTGTGAGCCAGCTCCCAAGGCATACATACACTTTGTTCCCAAAAAAAGAAGTGAAGAGAAGAAACTACACACGGTGGTGGTGGTATGGTGGCAGTGGAGCTAGTGGCAGAACTTCACTTCTTGCTTACTTACTTCTTCTTCGGGTGACATGACAAGAAATACTGTTTTTTTTTTCTTTAAAAATATATATATCTACCTATCTGCTCACAATGTAAAAAAATAAAGTCTATATAAATGATATACAGTAAATCCTGTCCGAAAACTGTTTTTATTGAACTCTTTCTCTGGCTGGCTCCCTTAAAAAACCAACCAACGTACCTCACCATCAGCTCTTCTGCTGTACTCCTTCTAGATTTAGCTTAAAATCTACTTCTGCTGCTAGAGTTGCGGTTCCAGAGATTTTCCAACAATGTGAGGATGACAGTGCCATATTTATTCTTTCTTCAATGTATTGACATGTTTTGTACATTACGTGCTTATATGGGACGACTGCATGGTAAAAGTATGCATTCATCTTTTTACACATTTTCACATCTAACTCGTTCAACCGCAACCCAAATTGAAATGACATTCCTCTTTTCTGTTCTTTTCTTGATCTATGTTCTACTCTACTGATGCCGTTACACTAACAGCGGCAACACTCTGGAAATTCCGCTGTTGTTGTTTCTTTGAAAAAAAAATGTTTTGTGATGTCTTGGATGGTTATTTCATGTCCCTTATCGCCTTTTTCATGAATTTTCCTTAAGCACTTGTTTAATACTACATCCAACCATATTTCCAATCATACATATATCTACAGAATCAGGCACTGCAGCACCTGAAGTCTATTTCATATTATATGGTGTGAGTTCTCCACAGTAGTAGTATCCTCTTGGAAGTCACGATGATCCTTCCTGATCATCGAAGATATTTGGTGAGTAGTGGAAAAGGAGACGACGATGATCCTGATGACATGTTGTGTTCTTTTGTGCAGCTGCTCCATATCATATCTCATCTCTTGGTAAAATATGAACTCTTTCTTTACGACGAGCCATGTCAGCCAGCATTAGAAAGAAAACCCGATGAATCTATTTACCATTTTCCACTATGCCACATTGTAGTTCTGTCTCCTCTCTACTGAGAATATTTTCTGAAAAACAATGAATTCTTCAAAGGACTCATCTCATGCAAAAGGAAAAAGAAGAGAAAAAGCAATGACAATGATGATGTTGATGATGCTTCTGGTGCAGGGTTGCTACTTTGCTTGCTATCTATATATATCTTTTCTAACAACGTTACTTCCTCCTATGAAACTAACCTCCATCACCAACTCTAGCCATCGGGCCATCTAGAGCTATCCAAAGAAGCGTGCTGGACCGACTTAGGTCCAAGCCTAATTTCCCAGCTGCTCCGCAGTGTTTTTATTGTAATGCATAATTTTAACGTGCTCCTCTCTCCCAGAGGCGACAAAGAGGATAAAAGAACACCTTGCACACACACACACACACATACAGACACACTCACTCACTTATTTCATATAAAGCATGTTGGCCATATTCCACCCGCTTTCTTAATACTGAAACTCCCAATCCCACTCGTTATTTCAAGGATGATTACGGACAAGCTTGTGTGGAAACAGATAATGAATCTCAATGAAATCTTGAGGAAAACTACTACTGTGACCGCTGCTGCGTCGCTGGAAAATGTTAGGCAGGCCAATATACCAACATACTTTTAGGAGCAGGAAAAGTTAAGATGGGTTTTTAGTTTTGTCTTCCTTTCTAAAATTAATTCATTTCTATTCTCTTCTTTTGGTCAGTATACGCTGCATCAATATGCCTCTTATTTCATCTCATGCATTTTATCTGCTACACAAGTCAATATTATTGCTCGCTGGTGATAATGACAAATCCAGCTTTAATTATTATGTGTACTGTTTTAATACATTGGTATGCACTATTACCTAATGAACCTCGACTTTTGATTTGCATTTGATTGAGATGTGATGCGCCTTTTGATGAAAACCTATATACCTATATGCTGTGGTGTCATCCTGTGAAATGTAACAAAGTGACTAAATAAATTGCAAATAGTATACTTTCTTTTCATTGCCATGAAAGTGCGACTGTGTGTATGTTCCTAGAATTTTGGCATCTAAGATGGATTTGTAAAGTATTTAATGTATCATGCAAGTTTAATAGCAAAGTTTCGACAGAAATAGTGATGTGTGCTGCCACTACACTGCAAGTATTCCTTGGTATATGAATGTGTTTTCTTTGCCACAAGACTGGTTGAAGAAGAGTTGAGTACAGGAATATGTATGGCCTCTGTCGTTGTAATTTCAGCAAGTAAAAGTTCGTTGACATAGTTTATGCATTATTACAGCCTCTACCCGTTATCTTTTTGCCGTTTTATATATAGCGCGGCCAGAAGAGTAAAAGTAAGAAATGAAAGTTTTCGTTGGAATAAATGTTGATATGGACATGTACATATAATATGTAACATGTGTAGACACACTTACAAGTAATATGGTTTTGGCCTGTGGATCCAATAGGGAATGAAAAACGAAGAAAGTTTGTATGCATCAGCAGCGGCATAGGATATGATGTAGAATGGGAATGAAGAAAGTCAGGAAAACTGGGAATAAGGGACCCTTCATGTATTTCCCAAAGGGTAAGTAGTACTGTCCTAATATCTTTCTTCTCCTTCATCCCGCAAGTCGACTCAACTGACAATATACTTTATACTCAAAACTGAACTGTGAGTAGTTATATGGCTTGTTGAAATGGCATGGAAGTAGTAGTTTTCTTCTTCCACACACCGCGTGACACTTCGCAAGAGGTGGTCCCACAAAGGCTGTCACAACCTCACAACGACAAACCTTGAGACCTGCATTCATCTCATCCTTGATTACTTTTAATCCCTTGAGAATCAGGTCTGGCGTGCTCTGGAAAAAAGATGCCCATCAATTCCCTATAGATTTTCTCAGCCATTCCATGACTTTCTCCTAATGTCGTTCTTCTGCTTCCCTTTTCTTCTTTTCTATGCATAGACATAGAGCTATACAGCGACATAGCTCTCTCCAAGAAGTATTTTCCAAGAGTTCGTTCATCGTCCATTCTCACTCCCAGAGGAATTGCCAACTCACACAAGACATGAGCGAGAACTCCTTTCTCTCTGCTCTGTAAAAATGGACTTTGTAAAAATGTTCCACGCCTGCTACCTCAACTCAAAACTAATGTAAAGTTTTAAAATGGAAGGGTGGCTATAGGAAAAGCAACTATGAGCAAACTTTATGCGAAACATCATATTCACCAATCTATCTATACACAATGCACTCTTATATAGGTGCTTTTCTTCCTTCTATCTTCATTTAATATTGGGTTACTTGAAAATAAATAAGATACAACCTTATCTGTCTCCTGTTTCTCTATTTTCTATCCACACTTTTCGCAATACGAAGAATGAAAACTGTCACACGGTTCGAAATGAACAAGCTTTAACTTTTTATTGACTCATCTACAGCTGTACCTTTTGTATATATGCTCATCATCGTAACAAGTCTACGTATAAACCTAGAAGTACAGCTTACTTTACCTCTTCAATTTAAGCCACCACCACCTCCATGCCATACCGGTCATATACAGAGCATATAGGCAGAAATACACGTGTAAAATACATACATATTTCATTTTCTGTTTCTGTTCTGATACGTCACAGAGTTATCTGCTGGAGAGCTTTTATTGTATTCTCTTTTTTTTTTACCTTGGAGTAATATACGAGTCTCTTCTGTGAGGAGACATCTCATCAAAAATTCCTGAGCCTTGGAGAACAAAAAAAGAACAAGTATATATACGTAGACGACCTGAGTGAGAAGCAGGTCATGTCTAACGAACATTGTAGCAGGAAAGAGATCCCAACGTAACGAACGTATGACCGTTGGGAGTTGAAGCAGAAGAAGAACAAGACGAAGAAACTGGGAATCTTTCTCGTAACCTGTGACTATGACTGTGTGAGTGAGTGAGCACATGACCTCTGCTGCTGCTATCGCATTTATTCTACGTATTGCTGTAAGCAGCGCTGGTGTTAGCATAGGAAGGAGAAAGAGAGTCTCATGTGCGGTATTGTAATCCTTGGGACATTTTAAAGAAAAACTTGACATTCCATCACTCACTCTGTGATGGATAGCTCTACACTCGGGCTTCCCAGGGGGATAACAGCTGTTTTACTACGAGCAAGAAGAAGAACGAGAAAGAGGCTCTAGATTATTAAAACTCATCTACACTCACAAGAGGGAAAAGAAGATGCTGAGGAGGAGAAGGAGGTAAAATATCTCTCAAAGAGATGGAAGAGGAAGAGGACAAATGAAGCGACTCCATAATATTTTAGAGACGAGCCCAAGTTGCCGTCTCTGGCTAAGATATTATGCGTTCTGAGAAAATGTCAAAAGAGACAGAAGAGAGTAGCAGAGAACAATGACGAATTTCAAGAGAAAGCTAAACTGGCAGGATTTACAGTATTCCTCTAACAAAGGTGTTTCGTGCAACTTGTTACTCGACTCTCCAAGGGAAAGCCGATTTGAAAATTAACTACGTTCCTCCCGTAAAATAGTGTGGTGTGTGCTCTATAATATTTATTGTGTCGGTACGACATTCTATATAACTTGATTATCTTATGGAGGTAAACTGGTTGTAAGAATCTGCATAAAATAAATATTGTAGCGTGTAATTTGTTGATTTTCATCTAAACTAATGTATGTGATATTACAGATATTGTGTACATATTATCGGATAGATTTATGGGTTTATTTGTGTATATACATGCATTGAACATGATCTCGATTACAGACTGGGAATTGATCATATTCGTAAAGTCAAGTTGTAACTAACCCCAGAGAACCCAATAGCAGATGGAATTTAACCAAGGCCATGTCAGACAGTTAGAAAAAGTAATACAAAAAGCAATGAACATAAATGAAAGGCATTGGTGAAACTGATGTGTGAATTTCTGGAGAAAGTATATGAGAATAGTCAACTTGCATCATAGGTACATAATAGTTTTGCGTAGATGCATACTGCTATTTATCCAATAATAACGGGATCATGCAACATAAAGTAGTTGAGCTGAACTGCATTTCGACTCTCTTGTTTCTCATCTTCTTTTTTGATGTCTTCTTCTTCTTCTTCTTTGCAAAGAGTAACAGTAAAGCAGAGCAGAAGCATACCATACATATTAAAGTAACCAAGTATCGGGGAGAGAAAGAAAAGCAGGAAGAAAGGCAAACCAAGAAGAAGAAGAAGCAGAGAGAGAAAGCTGGGAAGAGAGAGAGAGAGGGAATCCTCATGGGACAAGTGGCATTAATCACATTGAGAAAATAGCACTGAGGAAAGAGCCTTGTGGGAGAAAAGTCGGCATGACAACAGCGGTCTGAAATCTAATAGCGAGCCCAAATTGCCCAGAATTATCATTTCAAGATGCAAAGAGAGAAAATACGGTCCACACGCCGAAATGGGTTTTAATTGCCAAGGGAATTCCACCTCAAGAAGAATACACGCCCCATTCAACTACACCATACAACCACCAATGCTACTGCTACTACTGGGGTAACTGCAAACATAGCATACAAACTCTGTCATTGCTGAGTTGACTGACGTCGTTGTGCTCAAATCGTATATATCGTACCCCATTATATGTACACTTTAACGAACTATTTATATGCCAATTTCTTCATTCTTTCTTCTACTCCCCACACATAACTACACTGTATGTACTTTTTATGCTATCATTATGATGAAATAACAGTCAAGTAGTCAAGTCAAACCTCTCTATTATCTATGCTTCCGTACACGGTGCACCTTAATGTCGTAGAAAATATGCTATTTCTATCATTTCCCAAAAATTTGGTGAAAATGAACCCCTTTTAGTCTGCCTTTTCACAAAATGACTGTAGACTTTGTACATTGCTAGAAAAATGATAAATTCTCATCGGTAGCACTACCGCCAAGCTTTCTTCGTATATCGTACCCCATTATATGTACACTTTAACGAACTATTTATATGCCAATTTCTTCTTTCTTTCTTCTACTCCCCACGCATAACTACACTGTATGTACTTTTTATGCTATCATTATGATGAAATAACAGTCAAGTCAGACCTCTCTATCTTCTATGCTTCCGTACACCGTGCACCTTAATGTCGTAGAAAATAGGCTATCTCTATCATTTTCCAAAAATTTGGTGAGAATGAACCCCTTTTAGTCTGTCTGCCTTTTCACCAAATGACTGTAGACTTTGTACATTGCTAGAAAAATGATAAATTCTCATCGGTAGCACTACCGCCAAGCTTTCTTTACTTTTTTAATGCGATTTTTTATTGTGAGCAAAAACTAAATATCCTTTGCTTTTTCTAGTTTTAGATTATGTGTTATGATGAATCAGATTTAGGGAGAACTTGTCATAATAATAAACTATACAGGATGATACACCATTATTACACACACAACGCAAGCAAGCATTAGCTTTGGTAGAAATTGGTGTTTTTCTTCACGTACTTACATACTTCTATCCCTTTTTGTCCAGAAAAATCCTGCAACTTTCCTTCTGTCAAACATAATTTACACACACAACGCAAGCAAGCATTAGCTTTGGTAGAAATTGGTGTTTTTCTTCACGTACTTACATACTTCTATCCCTTTTTGTCCAGAAAAATCCTGCAACTTTCCTTCTGTCAAATATAATTACCTCGGGATGTGCTTGGTGTAGGAAGTATTGTTATTTAGGTTTTTAAATAGTTTTTTTCTCACGATCACAATGTTGGCATTAAACTAATTTGCTCACATTGAAAACATGTAAGTCCCATCTCAGCTTTTCTTTATGTAAAATTAGACCATTTTAATTTGAAAACTTGACTAATCCAATCTATTCTCCCACGTCCTCAAACTACAATCTCAATTGCCACTTTTAGACACGTATTAATAACAAGATGGAGAGATGACAAACTATTACTATTATTATTATAATAATATCGCACCCAAAAGATGTTATGAGATGGAAAAAGTGAACGTAGGGATTTTCTCAGGGAAATGAGAAAAAAAATCATATTACCTATTTTTATCATCAAACTTACAATAAAATCTACTTAAATGAACTAAGAAGCAAATAAGATGAGATGAGATGAAGAAAATAACAAAACTATAGTTTTGTGAAGTGAAAAAAAACTCATTCGACAACAGCAACAATAGCTGTAACAAGCAAATAATAATACCAACAACACTACTACTATAACTTTAGAAAGGGTGAACACGGTTAGGGAGAGAAAAAAAAGTGGAACGTATTTAAACTTAATGTACACATTTTTACATGCATTTGCAAGCCAAAACAGTTTGAAAAGCCCACCACGACAAAAAACTTTTTTTTCCTTCTTATATGCATAATATTACGTAGGAATGGTTTAAAAATGAGAAATAACAAGTCTTTAAATGTTCTCAACTAAGCTAAAAACTTTTTTTCCTTCTTATATGCATAATATTACGTAGGAATGGTTTAAAAATGAGAAATAACAAGTCTTTAAATGTTCTCAACTAAGCAAACGAGGAAAATAAAATAGAACAAAAGTTTCTTTTTGTAAACCTTTTTCTCTCAATCTCATTTCGCTGCTCATCTCATCCCAATTGTCACACTCTCAGAAGCGTGTTTATTGTTGTACTTGTGAAGTAGGGAGGAGGAGGAGAAGATGGTGCATGAGCCACTCTATTAAAACATCTTTTTTTTCTTTAGCGGAAGAGAAAGAAAAAGGTAGAGGT
Source organism: Lepidocyrtoides sp. E14 (assembly GCA_027743805.1). Classification (NCBI taxonomy): domain Eukaryota; kingdom Metazoa; phylum Arthropoda; class Collembola; order Entomobryomorpha; family Entomobryidae; genus Lepidocyrtoides; species Lepidocyrtoides sp. E14. The sequence goes on along the minus strand of JAHZMZ010001554.1, from coordinate 1,813 downwards.
AGGTGCTTATATATGGCCATGCTTATGTGGAAAAGAGAGGTAGGAGAAACAGTATTATGCAGCTTCTAACTGGTTACGCCGACTGAAATAAAGGTCGAGAGATGAGAAGGAATTGGACAGAAATCTTTGGAGACCTTTTCATATAGGTGGCTGCCAAAAGAGAGCAGAAAGGGAAAAGAGAAAAGAAACGCCATGAATTGGATTTGGAGGCAGAGGGCAAACAAGTGGAGTTAAATGTTATACATGCATACCTTACATACATATACATATATATGCATAAGTAAAGTAACTATATGTAATATAAAAATGTGTTTTTGGATGGATGTAGTACATGGATTTTTACTGCATATAATTCGCTACACAAAACTACAATATTATTAATATGTATTCAAGCGGTAGTTTTGATGTGGTAGTTGCAGTGGCGGTGGTAAACGGGGTGAGGAGGAGGAAGGAGACGAGCATTTAAAAACTCGACACTATTATAAAACACACATTCTCTATCTCTCTTCTCTTTGAACACATTTAGCCAGCATGCATATAAGCTTGCTAGATGGTAAATGAAGTCTAAAGTAATTCACAAAGTTCAGCTTAAGTAAAAGGGCAAGAAGAAAAAAAGGAAATGGAGTTAACAGGAGTGAGTAGTGGCAGCATAGCAGTTTGTTAGTTTAGCCACGGAGAAGAAGAAGAAAGCTAACGAGTAAAATAACTGGAATGGATATGCATATACAAATATGTGTATATACAGATATATAGACAAGGAATATTGCCATCGCCAAGTTAAACTAGCGGCATTGTATTCATATGAGGAAAAATGGTTAGTTGATATTTTGTGAATGTACTCCTCTTTCAGTTTGTTTCGCGTCTCCTTTCTTATATATTTGGTAAGAGGGAGAGAGAGAGAGAGAGAGAGAGAGAAAGCAGTAAAAATGTGCCGAAATGAAATTCGAGATTTAATACTTTTTAGCATTGCCTGGGGAATTATTCGTTTTCCTAGGGACCGACACTGCAATCAAAAAGACTTTCACATGAAGACGAAAGAGAAGAATAAGAAAATGTTACATCATCATCAACCAACATGACTCTCTTCTGTTTATAACTAACTAACTGAGTATTCTTTCCCGAGTCTTCTTCTCTGGGAAATCTTAATATTAGTTATAACTAAAAGGATGAAGAAAGAGAGAAAAAACTATTGTTGTTGGACGGGCTTCAATATTACCACTACTACTAGCTGCTCCATTTCCAAGCAAACTGTTTTGCTAACTAACTACTATTCAAGTCTTTCCCAAATAAAAACATCATCAACAGCGGTGTAGTTTTGGGACTTTTACCATTTCATTTTTTTATTATTATATTATTCCCTCTTACTAACAACTCTGAAAAAATAAACTTTTTTAAAACGAAAAAAATTGTTAAAATTGAAGTCACACGAATATGTTGCACGTTGGATTTGGTTTAGTCACCCGTGACATTTTCCACTGTATCTCCTGCCAAAATTAGAGAATAACGTTGTCTGTCACAAGAAAAGTTTGATGACATGAATGTACATAAGTAGAAAGTATTATTAGAAACGTACACGTATGAAAAAAGTAATGTCAACTGTGGCTATATAGTACTCGACATGTACATCTTCATACCATACTGACAATATTACATTCCATATTATGTCCGTTTTAATGTCGTGCTGCACATTTTAAATACACATACATTGTCAATGAGTTTGAGAGAAAGCTATCAAGAAGGTGATAAGAAAATGTCACATTTCCTTTTGCGGATACAACTACAATACTTGTAATAGACTAGTACTATTATGAAG
>JAHZMZ010001553.1:0-18376 GCA_027743805.1 Lepidocyrtoides sp. E14 | reverse complement strand
GGTTTATTATCTTGAAAGGCACTTTTTGAAAATGCCATGAAAACATTTACGAATCTCTCTAGTCGACGGAAATTGAATATTTAAAGAATTAAACACATAGTCATCATTATTTTCGAGCATATATCCATTCTCACGTTTCTATTTTATATATAATTGTAGGGGAACAAATGTGCTCCTTAGGAACTTCTGTTAGAACATACACCTTTTCAAAAGAACCAAATGGTAGCAGAACTATCTACATTTGATATTTGTAGTCTATTGCATTCAATATTCGCGATGTTTCGTACATTACATACAGTCTGTGTTCAGCATACCAAAATATAGAATACCTTTCCCTAAATATGTACTTATTGTGGCTGGCAGTCAGCTTCTCAAGAAAGATGTGTTGACTTCCCACGTCGTATAACAACCGACAAGCAAACTTGAGATGTATTTAGGAATCCGTACTGATTTACTGGCATTGTGATGAGTGATGAAAACTAAAAGTGACATATTATGCATGCATTGCTACAAAAAATATTTTCATTAAGCAGAGATGTATGTAAACAGGGCCTTAGGTTTTCAGCTCCGTGGTTTACTCTAATTAGTTTTAAAAATCTACTGAATAGATATTTATGATATTTATTTCATCTGAAAGACAAGATTTCAAAATTTCAGATAGGGTGGGTTTGAAATTTAAAGAATGAAACAGGCTCGAGTCAGTGGGTTGGAAAAATTTTAACACGCATGGTAAATGGGCTTGTTGAGACAAGAGCCTGGTGACGAGAAAGGATGCACGGCAAAGAAGTCAGCTCAACGGAGCGTGGGGAAGAGGATTTGAACCTTAACACGTTGCCGATCTAAAAAATATGCAGGAGAACGTGGGATTAAAGCCGTTTTGACCAATCAAAGTTCAAGATTTATCTGCTGAATATAAGCAAAACAGGCTGGCTTTTGCAATAAATTTTTAGCGCACACGCTGCGATACAAAGGAATGCTCAATTAAACTGTTTTGATGGATGATTGTCTCTTTAATATCAATGGAACTGTAAACCGGTCAAGTTGTGAAGATAAAATTACAGAAGAAGAAAAATAAAATTTCAATCAATATTTTTCAAAATGGACTTGTTAGTGTTTTATGCTTTGTGTTGATAAACATTATTTGTTTCGTTGTTATCCATTTACCCTGCGTGTTAAAATTTTTGCATTTCCAACAAACTGACTCGAGTCTGTTTCAGTCTTTAAATTTGAAACCCACCCTATATGAATTTTGAAATCTTGTCTTTCAGATGAGATAAATATCATAACTATCTACTCAGTGGACTTTTTAAAATAATTAAAGTAAACCACAGAGATGGAAACATAAAGCTCCGTATGTGCTGGACCATTCACCAGCAGATAAAAAAAATGCATTATGGGATGGTGCTCAATGTCAATGCAGGTGTGGTACAAGTAAAAATTATCCTATGGTTTGTTGTCATGAAAGGCATTTCTTGAAAATGTCATGGAAACGATTATAGATCTTTCAGTCATCAAAAGCGGAATATTTAAAGAAGTATACACGTAAGTACTCCGAATTTCAGGAAGAAAATGAACAATCATGCTGCATACAAATTATTCAGTTAAAAATAATTATTTTTTGAACATATTTCGATGCTCACGTTTTTATTTTAAAACTGTTGAGATACAAATGTACCCTTTACGAAATTTTTGTTAAAGCATACACCTTTTGAAAGAATCAAATTGTCACATAACTATCTATAATTGATATTTGTAGTCTCTAGTCACTTTTGTCTACTACATATTTCAGTTTAACACTTCGTCAATGTTAACACGTAAACAATTCAGCGCTGTCCCTATCTGTATGTTTGGTGTAATTTAAATTATATTCGTACCTCCGATTCATAAACTTTAATAGAAATTATTGTCAAATAAATTTTCTACTTATAAGGTTTAAACTATTTGAATTTAATTTAGTTACTAATCGAATTAAAAATTTGATTTAAACTGAGCAAGCGTAAAATCGATCTGAGACATTACACGCAGATCCTAAAACTCTCCTAAAATCCGAAACAATGAATGTGAACTAGCATAAAACTTAATAAAAATTGAATTGGTAAGTTCTTTAAAGCATCAAAAAACAATTATCACATTACTCAACAACTGTTTACCTACTCAAAATCTACACTACTTATTTTTTTGCACATTGTCATGCAAAAAAGACTACCTGGTGGCAGTTTGGTGGCTACGATCCGATCATAGTGTTCTTATCTCATTCAATGTTTTTGGCAAATGTCTTTCAAATAAAATCTGGCTGAGTGCTACAGCCCTCTCGGGATATTCGCCCAAAAACATAGTATTGAATGATGATGATTGAAGAAGAGAATCATAATTCCTGAGAACAAAAATGCAAATCAAATTTTTAACAATAGACCAATATGTATATTGCTTTTATTTTATGTGATGATGATGAAGCTCATGAAATGAAGCTAGACTTACTGCTCTAAAATTCTGACTGCCGTTACCGTCTGTGGATTGTTGAGATGGAGAATCCTCATCGTTTTTATCTCATTCAATGTTTTTGGCAAATGTCTTTCAAATAAAATCTGGCTGAGTGCTACAGCCCTCTCGGGATATTCGCCCAAAAACATATTATTGAATGATGGTGATTGAAGAAGAGAATCATAATTCCTGAGAAGATTAAATGCAAATCCAATTTTTAACAATAGACCAATAATATGTATAATGCTTTATTTTATGTGATGATGACGCTCATGAAATGAATCTATGTAGACTTACTGCTCTAAAATTCTGACTGCCGTTACCGTCTGTGGATTGTTGAGATGGAGAATCCTCATCGTGGCATGAAAAATTGCCACAATCACGTTTACATTCTGCAATTTAATTGACGTATATTTAAGCAGATTTACCATTCCATCTAGCATTTCAGAGCCAAAAGTATGGCGTATGTTTTGAGTTAATATGAACTGTGGATTAATCCAAACTGCAATTGTTACATTAACAATACTAGCGACGTCACGAGGAAACTGTGCTGCGAAAATGGTGATGGGAAACTGAACATCTTCGTCGTCAAACCTATTCCCACCTGGAATGTCTACTGGCTTCATCGCTAGTGAGATAGAAGAGGTATATTAAAGTAGAAATTAAGTTTTCAACTTTTCCTTTAAAGGGTTTGATAATGATGGGAAGCCGGTTTACAATGCCAACTTATTTTCATTTGACTTAACCTCTTGACGTAAATTCCCACTCGTACTGGTACCCTCCAACTCCATAAAAAATTCCACCGTTTTCCACCTCTCTCATGTACTTAATGTGTCTTGCTTCTTTGGACAAAACATTCTGTCGGCATAGAGACACCTGCACTAGGATATTTTCGCACCCAAACAATTTGCAAATGTCATTTAAGTAGCCGCCATCCTCATAGAACATCAATCTGCTTGGATCCCTGGATCCGTGTCTACTCTTTTTAAGATAAACAATTGCTCTGCAGATATGATAAACCCATCAATTAAAATAGATAAAACCATCGGGAAAAAATATTATTTGAAAGTTATGGTGGTTCAAACTTGCCTTGGTAACTGTAGTTTACTACCAGAATGGTAGAACTCGTGCATCTTTCCCAAAAAAGCTGAGCAATCTTTGGAATATTGATCTATTTCATTATTTTGATACGTGGTAGAAAATGTTGCGTATCTTCCCTCAAAGTCCTTTGATGCAGAATCACTCTTCAACAGAACTGGCAAATTGTGTGCCAAGAAAAATATCATTGTGAATTTAATAATTATAATTACTTTCCGTTGTAGTCAAATTTAAAATTAAAATTGTTATAAGCTCGCGAAATGAAAATAAATATTTGAAACTTTAAAGACGTTGAATGTACTGACTAGCCCGATTAAAGCACGAAAAACTAACGTCGCTCAACAAAAAATAAAATATGTCGTTTTGCTAGCATGCTGTCAAACTGAATAGAAATGGAAGAATGCTCTACCAGGGTTTGACCGTTTTTGAAATTTAGATATTATATTTAGATAAACCGTCAGCTAAATATACAAAGGTTTCATTGTTTGTTTGTCGATTTGTCATTCATGCACAAAATTCCTATAATAGACTTCATCATGAGACGCTAGATGCAGGCTGTGCAAGTTTCCCTAAACGGGGAGCTAGGATACAAAACGTGCATTGAATTGAGAGTTGAGATACCAGCCACAAAGGTACTGCATTTGCATTTTGACCGTCACAAAATAACGGAATTTTTTTTTCAAGGGAATTTTGCTCAGTAAACTGTTTGCATCCATAGTCCAGTCCATACCTACATAACTGTTGCTTCTTACCGTTTTACAATTCCTTTACTTATAAATGGGATAAAAACACATAATTTTTCTTGTAGGCAATATTAGGTTCCTTCACATCATTATTTGGTAGGGAAATTATTAAGAATATGTCGGGGCTACTACGGGAAATTGCGTCGTCGATCGCCCTGTCCCTGATTTTCTGTGAAAAAGTTAGAAAATACTACTGAATAGGTTTTTATGCATATTGTAGATTTAATTTTAATATTTTGACACTCATATTGTCAATGTTCTCCTAGGTGACCACTATACTACTGCACTGCGCAATAAAGGTTTGAATTGGAATGTGGTGAGTAAAAAGAATGCACTTGAAGTTTTTTTGCAGCCACATTCCGAAAACAATTGTCGGAACCATTTATCTTGACAACCATAATAAAAATATATTCCTTGTAGCTATACTGTCCTGGCCTTGCGTGCGGCTGCGTACCAAATAACATGCAAAAGGTTGAAAGCGGTGAAACTTCTTTGTTACCTCCATAGGAGCTCACTTATGATATATACTGCTGCAGTCAATGTAGAGCAGATAGAAACTTGAAATACTTTATATTGATATATCTAATCCAAGTATTGCCCTCCTCGCTGTAAGGTTTAAGTATACCAACAAAATTACTATAAGCGATGAACTTTTTTGTAAACGTAGGCGCTACCTGGTTGTGCTTGTCTCAGAGTATGATTTTTATTTGCTGAAAAGGTAATATTAAACATTAGGTAAAACCATTCAGCTTGGAGTAACTATTTGGCTAAATGTATTTTTCACATTTTTTGCATTAGTTGCATGTTGCATGCTCCGTGCGTAGGTAACAAGTTTCTACGTCTTGAATATTTTCTTTAAGCAACATAAGTTACATTACCAGGCAGATAGGTAATGAATGTGATGGCAACATCCCAAATGCCTGCATTTGTATTTGCCTAGAAACACTTTATAATGCCTATTCCTGTTTCTAGAGACCACACGGTTCCAGCTAAAAGTGGACTCCATTCAAAATCCTTCTCCTAAGGACGGTGATGGTATATGGTCGTAGAAGGGATGCCTTTTTGCTCCAATTCTTAACAGCAGTAAAGTGGTTTTCGGGAGCTAGAAGTATATTCTATCATTGTAGTGTGTTTGTTTTCAATGTCTCCAAAGCACAATAAGTAGAGTTGGGTAAAAAAAATTAAATATTAGGTAGGATAGAAAATTAACCGCATATTTCAATTTTACTTCGTTTAGCCAGTGTGGGGTGACCTACTTCACAGTCCCAACCCAATAAATATAGTAATGTTAATTAAAATTAAAACGTTGATGACCGCAGACTTGTATCCTTCTTTCCTATTACAAGAGCCAGCAGTCCCATACTTCGCTTCGCGAAAATCTGTTACCACCAAAATTGCCAAATTATTGACCATGATGCCATTGTTTACTTATAAAATAAAATCTTGGGTGAAATTATTGCTTATTTTCTACGGAATGTTCCACGCAGCAGGCACTTGTCCAATGTTTTCATTGCCAAAGATTTTTAATACTCTGGACGACTACTGTTGACTGTTCACAATCATACAAGTTTATTAACTATAAAAATGGTAAAACAATATAAAACAAAAATGCATAAGTATACAAATGGATAAATTTAGTTATTTTCATTATGTTCCTCTAAGAGGAAATAAGTAAATGGATATTTGTTACACACAATTAAATTTACAATAATTCGGGTGGTATGATTTCAAAGACGATAACAAAATCTGACATAACTCCATTGCAGCAGCAGCATTCTTCTGGAACATCTCCGCATAGAATTCAGAATTTTGAAGAGAATCCGAGTTCCTACGAAGCAGTAGAGAAATATTTGAAGTTAAAGGAAATATTTGTAGCGTCTTATTATTACGTATATGGGTACTTTCTTTAATTTTTGCATACCTTTTCATAACTTGAACTGCTTTAGCCTTCAGCCTATCTCCATTATTTGGAAGGTTTCGAGCCAATAAAAAAAGTTTCACAGCCACATCCACATCAAACCATTCAACTGGCTTGGATAAGATCAGGTTTGTCATTGCCTTCTCCATATTTGCACCAACGTTGTACTTGTGAGCTGCGTTAAGTAACTCAAAGGCAATGTCACATTTTCCACTTGGCTCCTCCTCATTCAGATAATACACAAATCTCAACATTGCTTTCACAGCTTCTTGGCTCATATCCGGTATTTTAATACAGCTAGTTTTTGCTTCTTCCAGACCCGCTTTAAACATTGCTTCAAAAACAGGGCTACAAGCAGATAACACGGATTTGTGACATTTCACCTGACTTCCATCTTCAGTTGTTATGATCACGTCGCTATGGATTTCTTCATGTAACAATTTTTCGTACAGGTTAATCCCACTTCCTTCCTTTTTATCATTCTTTCGAATCATTGTGGTATCAACTGTCACCTCAATTGTCATTAAAGCTGAAACTATGGGACTATCAGGAAGAAATCTTCTCAGTGTACTTAATTTAGGAAAGGGAAGAAATCCTTCAAGTGCGTTGTAGGAATTATTTGAAACCGTCAGTTCTACGATTATGCAGAAAATTTAAATTCGTTAACCGCCTCAGATTTCATTATTCTCAATTATGGGTCTAAATTCGTTAATAATAATTAAAACAAAAAACAAAATTCATGCATGCTCTACCTCCTGTCCGAAGAATGGGATAATATCGAACACGGTAGTCGTGTCTCAAAGTTTGCTGCTGCTGCTGCTGGGGCTGTGGAGTTTGCTGAAGCGAAAGCACCACTTTAACCTTCACATTTTGCCGGCCCAATAAGAAACTTATGTCTTTTAAAAAATTACTGCTTTCTTGAATAGCTAATTTTCCCATAAGTGAAGGCTCATCATCCTCTTCCACAAATACCATGGCCATTGCACTGTGACTGCAAAAAGCAATTTGGATTACGGACAGAGACGCAACAAATAATAATTTAAAATAACAATTAAGAAATCACGCAAAGAATATGTGGAAATCTAGACACAAATAGCCTGCTCCAGACTCTGGAGTCCAGAGAGAGAAAACTTAGTAGTACCATTGGTACTGCTCCGCCATTCGTTCAATTTTTGTAGAAAGGACACAGTCAAACTCATCCAGTTCATCGGTCACTTGGTACACCATTGCAAATGCGCCAAATTTTCCTTTCATGGGTTGAGTACCATCATAGGCTAACTGTATTGCTGCCTGTTTTGCTAGGAAAAATCTCATTGTTGATGGACGACGAATTGAAATATATATGAACTTTACACAGATCACAGAATTTCCGTTGTTACTAATAATTTAAACCGAACTTTTAATTGTCCCGAAAGAATCACAAGCTTGGCTTTAAAATATAGTAGTTGTGTGCTAAGCAAAAGCGAAGCGTACACTACACCATGCACAAACCAATAACAACTAACATCTGTTCCACGGAGGTGACATAAACTATGATGAATTGATTAGTCAGAGTAGTCAGACAAAACTCACAGAAAAAAGAGCTCAGCCATGAGCCAGCAGCAAAAAAGGAAAACTATCTGAATGAGTCAATGAATGCAGAATCTGCAAATTTGCATTGCAGATCGGCAATATCCAGTACCTATGTATTTTTGCAATGAATGTTTCCATTTACGCACCGCTTCCTTGCCTGGCACCACACACATTGCATGTGAAAACCAAGGTCGTCAACAACGAAACACATCAAAGGTATATTTGAAATAAAAAAGTGTGTAAAATCTAAAATCGTGTAAAAACGCACTCGAAAATCATAATACGGAATTTGGAGTTCTTGAGTGTTCCTCCTGTACAACTGCTGGCTATCATCGCTAAGGTGTGCGGTAACTTCTTCAGGATTTTCAGGAATGCTAGATGTTTTGAAGCAGAAAGGGACACGATGAGACGGCGCTTATTTCTGGTTATGAATTTTATGCATGCATACATAATTATGTGACATAATATGTACATGTCACTGAAGGAACTTGGAGCTGGAACTGTAGCACTCAAACATAATTCCAAATTCCAAGTTTAAAAGTACTATCATTGACAATGCTGTACTAATCAAATCAAAGAAATCGTTCTCAAAGGTTTCTCAATTTTGTTCGGGAAAAAACTTTCATCAGATTTCTGCAAAATTTTGCTTGGCATTGCTTGTTTTGTCTTTCCCCCACCGACGGACAAACATCGACTAATTCATAAAATGAATCATAATTCTTAATTGACATTTTACCTGTTTGGTGGAAATCCCAAATCAGGAATTGCCGACAGAAAAATATTCAAGCTATTTGTCGCCTATGGTAGCAACTGTAAGACAGCAAACAGGGAAGGGTGAGATTGAGGATGGATGAACTATACATATATACCTAGCTCAGTTATTTCAATCCCTTTGAGCTTAATTTACAGTTTAATAATTTTGCACTGTTATGCTTCCTTGTTGTAATACTATTCGCTAGTAATATAAATTTATGCGACAAAGCCACTAAAAAATAAAGATTTCATACGTAAAATCCTACAAACATTTCAATATGTTTTTAAATTTTTTCTCTATTAAAACTCAGGTCTGTTGAGTTTTGTAAATTGAGTTGGTATAATATTTTATAAAGATTTCTAAACGATTTTGGAGGAATATATTTTTTTATTTTGTCAAGCTTTCGACTACACAGGTTCAGAACAGTTTACAAGTGCAAAATGTACATAATAAAAAGGTTGTTCATTTACAGTTATTATTGAGCAGATCAGTAATAACCACAACTTTGAAAATTAAAAACATTAATCTTACAAAATTACTTAACGTATACATACATATGATTTATGCTATATGGATTAATTCTGTCGTTTTGATTGCCACATGATTGGTCCAATTGAACTAATGTAGTACATATTGTAACCAAAGGAAATCATTAATAACTGGAGAGTGAAAAAGTAAAGTGAAATAGTGCTAAGCTACTATAGTTAAATATTTTTTTTGTGCAACAAGATTTTAGAAGCTTATAGATGAGGAAAGCCTTTGTAAATTTTTTCAGATTGTGACGACGCAAGGAAATTCTCAATCTGCTTGTTATCCAGCCGTTGTAGTCTCTCTCGGTCACCAGTTTGATGATTATAAGTACTGTGCATCTTTCGGTGTTTTGACATAAAAAATCTGACCTGACAAACTAAAGGCAAGACGAATTGATTGAAAGTTGAGAAGCGTTTAGCGTTTGGTAAAAAAAAGTTTGAAAAATGTCTTCCTGTTCCTGCAAAATGGTTAATTATTCATGTCAAAGCAAAATTCTGATGGCGTTTCATTACACGGGTAAGATCTATGCGTAACCATCTTTAGGAGCAACTCATTTGTGTATAACGCCTCCACCTACTCCAATCATCTACATGTTGCATGGAGGAATTAAACTAATGGAGTGTCAGGATAGAGATTTATACTTCCTAGCTTGAGTAACGAAGTCGATTATGTGGAGTTGGTAAAATGGTGCAAAAAAATACTTTAACTAACCAAAGAGAAACCAACACACAAAATAAATTAAAGTCGTAACATCTTAGATATTGAATAAGTATCCGCTACCATCGAATTCTGAATCTACCAATAAGTCCCTCGCCCGAAACTTCATTGATTTCAAAATTGATTGTTCTTCTGCTTCAGGAGACTGTATTCAGGTTTATCTATCTATGCGCTTAATTTTTACATTCGTTTTGTACAGTAACTACTTCCTAAAGCAAGCTATTGAGCTTTGTGCTGATGCATTGTTGGACACTCGGTAACTAATAAAAAATATCTTTGGGACATAACAAGTAAAAGATTGAATATATTTCCGCCAAGATTTTTACATTGTTTCCACATCTATAACTTTCTATAATCTTAGGCAACAAGAGCTAAAATAAAAACTTAAAAATTTCATTGTAGGATTATTTTATCTTCCTTTAAACTTAACAATAATTTTAACGAATTATTTCATCTTTATATTTCACCGACAATTTAAAGTTATTGCGAAAATCCTAAACCCAGATTCATTATATCCTCAATGTTGCTTTAGAATGAAAATTACAACTTCATAATAACCTTTTCCAGCCTACTGATCTTTTACGATTTGTTTTAGTTCTTGGTAAAGAAATGTCAATCTGGACAGCAGCTGCAGTTGGTTCAAATGCTCCAGTAGCATATCAACACCGCCAGGATCACTTTCAGTACGGGCCCTAATTATTACAAGCAAGCACATAAAATGGAAATTATTCACTGATTTTTTGGCAATGAAACCATTATAAATCTTTTTCTGTGGTATTGTAGAGTACATGCAATATAAAGTGAATGCATGATCATGTTTTAGGGTTAAGTACCATTTCAAAGAAGATAAGGTAAGGCTCGAGAGCTCGTCAAAGCTCATGGACATCCGCCTCCCTTCGATCCACCTAACTAACTCTTGATAACGTTTCAAATCTTTGACGAAAATCCGTAGCCAATTGGACGTCTGCTCCATGTGCTCTTCAATAAATTGGACTAATTCTGCAACGCAATCAAATTCGTCACGAATAGCCACAAAGTAGTTGAGAGTGTCCTTCTTCTGAGGAAAGTTCGCATGCTTTCTCCAAGTTTTCTTGTATTTCTTCACGATTTTGTTAAGCTTCATGTGCTTTAACCAGAATACACCATTTCATTTATTAGTGCAAAATATTTTGGGCATAATGTAATATGATGTGTGAGAGTAGATAAAATAATATGTCAGAAATTCTAACTGCGTTTACTGTGTTACCTGCGGAATTAATTTATCAAGAATCTTCAGGTTTCTCGAACATTTTTCTAACAAAATTTCATTCTCTTTCAGCACCGTTGTTGCTCTCCTCTTTACTCTTGCGCGTTCCGTTGCCATTAGTCGGTATTTCTTTGCCATCCTGGTGTAACACTCTTTCCCACTAACGGTTTGCTTGGCTTTCATAATTAATTGTATGCAAGCACGACACTGTTAGATTTTACTATAATAGCCAATGATATTTAATTTCTAAAGATGTGGCGGGCGACGACTGCATAAAATAAAAAAAAATTACGGACCACGTCAAGGAGTTCACAACTTATTGACAATTAGTAGTTGTACATGGAAATCGCGAAGGTACTGCAGCGTACGGGCAGTATTTGCAAAGAGAAGACACGGTTTTACAAGTTTGAAGTTAGGAGGTGCTTTCGCAATTTTCCATGTACAACTACTGATTTTTGTCAATAAGGTGAAGACTCCTTGTTTTGGTCCGTTTTTTAAACACAGTTGCACACTCTTTATAAATGTATTTCGCTGATGTTAGCTTTTAAATTAATTAGGAAATATTTGCCACACTTGATCTAGTGAAGAAAGATTTATTTTATTAGTCGCATTTACTCCTTATTACAGCCGCGAGAGGAAAATCACTGGGAGCTTATACAGAACCTACATACGTCGAAAATTGCACTAGAACTGACTTACCGTAAATTCTTAAATGCACGCCCCGGCGAAATTTTCAAATTTGGCTCCTCAAACCCCCGGCGGCATTTAGAGACCGGCGGCATTTTGAGATCGGCCAATGTCTAAAAATTGCCACGCGGGTTTTCTTAAGCTTGTAAGAAATCGTGCATCTACATCACAAAATTGACACAAATATACTATACATGAAACTGTTAAGCGTAATAATAGGCACATTTATTGGCTTTAGTCTCTTCATCGTCAATCTTTACCAATATTACACGTTACATATCAATATTCCGCCGCGCCAGCCTGTGTGTAAATATGATATTTAGAGACAGGCCAAATTTTAAATTTGGCAAATTTTCCCCAGCGTCCTTTAGAGACCGGCGATATTTAAATATCCGGCATGCTTTTAAGAATTTACGGTAGACTGAGTCTTTTACGCAATAACCTAGACTAATTTCAATTCGTGTATATATTACAACCATTTTTTGTCTCCGACAAATAAAAAAATTGTGCTTGCTCACAGGCCCNAGCGCCCCCTTGACGTGGGCGCCCTGGCAGTCTCCGCCAGTAGGCGACAGCGTAGTTTAGGGCCTGCTTGCTCAAGCATAACTATTATTTATATGTACGTAAGTTTACCGATAGTGAATATAGGTTGGTAATATCAAAAGCATACACACTACTACTTGTATTTACAAGCAAATTCACCTACTTCATAACTATGCTACGTGTACATGTAATAAAACTGAATCACATATTATGTAAAACAATGAGTCTTTTGTAAACTAAAGTGAAGGTGAGTCATAAAATCTTTCATTTTTAGTTGTAGAAAAAAATGCTGATAAAATATCTTGAAGGAACACTGCATGTATGTAAAAGTGAAAAAAGAATGACATAAGTTTTGAGCTGAATAAAACTTTGTAGCCAAGAGTTCAGAAGTTGGCTTTTGAACGAAAGATTTGTCCAAAAATGGTTGTAATTACTGCTGATGATACAGCTTTGTATATATACATTTCTCATGAAATTAAGTATGTCATTATGCATTCTAGCCAAAACATATAAATGACATTATAATTATAATCTTCCGTGATGTAGTGATCCTGCAGAGAAGTGTAGTAGAGAAATATTAGAAATTTGTTATTTATCCAATATTGGTTTGGAAATTTTCAACAAATGTTCAGTATTTCCTTGCTGCCAAGATTATCATTGGTACAATATTTGATAATAGATATTCAGTTCTCTTTGTTTGTTTTACGTAGGTCAAGGTGTATGTACGGATAGAAATAACAGAAAAATATGAATCGACAGTCACATCATAACGGTTTCTAATGAAAGATAAGATTGCAATATTGCAATGGAAAATTTTTAATCATGTTTCATTAGGAGAATTTTTAACTAGTTTGTTGGCTGCATTAAATTGAAAAGCGAAACAATGCAAAATATATGCTTTAGGAAGGAAAAGGATTTTATTGAGTTTTGCATACAATTTATTGCATTTGTTATTTACTGCACACTCTCTTTACACTTTAAGAGAGTCTCTTAAGATTTTAAAAGTAGGTATGAACGGGATAGGATTTCATTCTCACTGTATGAGTTCATATACAGCATATAGCCTTACCTTAAGACAAGATCAAAACTGTGCGACATAATATGCAACAGGACGTACGTATGTTTTATGTACTTTATCCACAAAACTATGTTTAACTAAAATTATAACATGCTGGGGTTATAGAATTGGAAAAACAGACATATGAAAATCATGTGTGTGCAGTCGGAATTTCTTACTGGACTCTTTTATTTAAGAAACCTTTATTTGTAATACAACGAGAAGTAATACTGCTTACAAATAAGCATTGCTTCGTTTTCTCTATCTTTAGTAGTAGTGGTACATGGAACTTACTACGTGTCCATTATTTTCGCCTAACAAAGAGATAGCTGCCTTTCAAAACAGAACTAGCGCAATAAATGGCTTCATGCATGCAGCGCAATGCTTTTTTAGCTAGCCAAAAGTATATTAATTTTGGTAGGTTTTATTTATTTCAGTTTACCGTAAAATGTACCGCAATTATGAATTTCTATAAATTCAGTAACGGACGTGAACACAATCTTGTCTGAATAAAATGCAAAATAACAGTCTACTGTTAAATTTTACGCTTTACCCCAAAAAGAACAAATTATTATTTTAAACAAATCAAAAATCAATGCTCTGATTTGTGAGTTAGTGTCCTTTTGTAACTTGGAACAGTACATTTAAGTAATAACGATATTTTATCACATTTTATTCTTCAGCTGCCACTTATAGAAGCAAATAGGATTTGACAATCTGTATACAGAAGTATTGATAAACGGTCCCATTTAATCTTATTGGGGACTGTATATTTTCATTATTTTTACATTTTCCAGTCAAAGAGCAATGAAATATTTTTTTCAATTTTATCTGTGCGTCAATAATTTCTGAAGTTCTACTGCAGCAACAACACCAATGATATCAGTTACATAACTTAAATCAATTATCATTTACTCTCCTCGATTTACTGTTTACATTCCTTCGATGCTATTTATTTTCAATATTTTATAAAGACTTCCCTTGTTTAGAATTATTTTCACTAGAACTAAAATAGTCTAATCTTGTATGATCCAGATCCAACATTATCTTATCGTAAGTCAGCTATTTCAATTTGCCATTGAAAAAAGAAGGCTGTATGCATACTAGTGTTGCGATGTGAAGCAAGGGTGATGGAAAGTGAGAAAGAAACAATAAATGCTGTTTATTCATGTTCTTTCAGATAATCACCAAACCAATAAGCTCGCAGTGCAGTGAGCTCATGATTCGTAAGTCATCATGAGTACAAGAAGTACGTTCTCATAGTACTTATTTTCTGTTTCCAAGTATCTTAAATGTTTGCCAGCAGTGTAATTTTAAATTAATTGAAATTACACTTTCTGTACAGTACAGTACATACTGTGCTTATACTTTTACATAATCAAAGCATACGGGTGGGGCTGACAATGACAACAAGTATAGGATAACGGCATTAGGTTTCTTGAAAAAAGGGGCTGAACTGAAAGCGATGATGCAACGTTAAGGCAAACATATACATGCCATCCAAAAGGACTTAATTCAAATTACATTTTAACATTATGGAGTTACATGCATCCTCTTCGGAAAGTTCATGAATTTAACGCAATCAATAATGCGTCACCAGTAATGAGTAGACTTAACATGCATCTTCGATAATATTGTTTGTTCGAACTCTGATAAAAGATTAGATTAAAATTGGAAAGGAGCTGAAAACGTTTTAATAAAAGATTTCTATTCAAGAACAGAGCTACAACTCACTAAATTTATAGTAAAAATAAGGTTATGATGTACACTGCAGACATAGGCAACCTCGTGGGCAATGTTGTAGAGAGAAATATAAAATAACATCATCATTGACCCTTTGAGTTCATTTCTTTTCTACGGGTGAAGAAACGAGGTTCACCAGCAATAGTTTTGTCAGTAGTCCAGTTTAATTTCTTGAAGCAGTAAGAGTTGTAAGAAACTTGCAGAGAAAATTAATCTTATTGTTTCAAAATTCAAAGTCTTCAACAATCCGTACTGAAAATACGAAGAAATATTTTACAGAGTTGTAGCTCTAGGGAAAAGTTAGCAATTTTGCTGTGGCTCGTAATTGAAGGACCGGAAAATGGGGCAAGTGAAATCGAAAATGATGAAGAAAACGCAGTATGTGTCATTAGAAGAAGTGAGTGTGAGCAGCGGGAATAGCTCAGAAGAAACATCAATTCCTGACAAACCTCAAGAGAAGTGGACTGTTTTTAAATTACTGGTAATAATAACTAGAAAAGAATTAATGAGAGAAGCGCCAAGGAAGAATTACATATTATAATCATTTTCCAAAAGGGGAAAAGCCTAATTTACAATCTCGTGATCGTTTATATTTTATATAATACTGTTCTTTGAAACGTCTTTTTTTCAGAAATGCAACTGTTATCTGTTTATTTCTGTCGCATGTGCTATACTTGCGCTATTTTTGTGCGAGCCGAAACCAACGGATGAGGAATTGGCTCACAACTTCACAAAAGAGCAATTCGATATATGGCTCAAGTATTCTAATGTTAAATGTATGTAAAATATAATATTTATTAGTATTAGAATCTGACTCCAATATTTATTATAGTATGTAAAATTACAAATTTATTAACTTTTAGTTACCCGGTACCACTTCCTTTGTCTTATCGTGATGGAAACTATGCTTCAATTATGGTTGCACCTTAAGATCCAGAATGCTTGCAGAAAAGTAAAAAAAAGAACTTTTATTTATTTTATTAAATGTGCCTGGGGAAATATTTATTTATTTATCAATCCTTGAAATTCAAAAAAACATGTGAGCTATAATTAATTTGGTTTTTATAGGGAGTAGAATATTTGGAAAAACATGAATACCGTGTATGGCAGATTGAGACAGTTGCCTTCACCATTTTGTATTCTCTCGGCTTTTGCATGTATTTTCAATCTCCTGCCATTATTCTCATCATTTTCTTTTTCTTCAATCGCACCTTGCACTTCTGCCTTGTCTGTGAATGCGTATGGGTCTCTTATCGCCACGGTGCCGGTGCAACAACCCCGTTGATGTGATTAAAACCCGTCAACAGCAAGCCCCTTCTCGAACAATCGTAATAAATTAAAACTTTTTGTTGTATCAAACAAAGTTCTGATTAACGTAATTACGGTTTCAATCTAAAATAATTCCTTCTCCAATTCAATATCAAAATAAAACTTTATGTATACGTTTCCTACAACTTACAACTTAAGTAACCTGATACCACTCTGTCCAGAGAAATGAAGGTAATTCTGTCCAGAATTATTTCTTCGAACTTCAAAATCAGTCTTTTATTAAGCGACGCGTTTCATGAAATTATATTACATTTCATCATGCTATACAAATGTTTAAACAAATAAAAATAGAAATACTTGTAAACTTTTTAAAAGTGGTTTTGTCATATGCACTGTTTAAAGATATTGTTAAACTATGTAATTTCTAAATCAATTTTATTTTGTTTTGTTTTGATAATTATGAGTTCTTATGCAATTAATTTTTCATACAAATCTATTTTCCAAATGATTTATAATTTTAAAAAATCACTTTTGGAAATTAACGTGTAATTCAATATTATGTTTATTTAGTGCATTGTAACCATTTAGAAGTAAAATTAGTGTCACATTAAACGACATTTTATTCTAGCTGACAAGTTAAATGTACACATTTTATGACAAATTATGGCATTTTCCTTTTCCATTCATGTCCTGCTCACTCATGTATGTTTCTTTCCAATTTTGCCTTTTTTTCTTAGGGATTAGGGTAAGTATTGCAAGCCAAGTGCTTACTGGTTTGGTAACTATATAGAAGAAGAGCAGTCTCTGCATCCGCGACACTAAGTATGTACGGCAAGAGAAATCAACTGCATTTCATATTCACATCGTACGCATACACGCATTTTTTAATCGACTCAATGCATACCGCATTATGTAACATGGTTTTGATGATCATGTTGCTAGTTTTGCTTCTCTTGTTACCGAATGGGTTAGACTTACTATATGAATTCGCTCTTTTGACTTAAATCATGACGTTGGATGAGATTTGGAGTAATAAGGACATAAAAAAAGGTATGAAAGCTTAGCTTGCAAGATGAAATCAAAAATGTACTCGCGTGTTTCAAAGACATAATGTGACTTATGTACGTTCATATAATTTTGTAACAGGCAGTATTAGGAAAAGCAGATAAGCTGCATTTGCATTCAGAAAACTTCAGTGCAAACCATAAGTGCTTTCTTTGGTGGTTACTTTGGTCTGTAGTCTGTACATATTGCGTACAATTTAACTTTGCATAATTTTTGCAAGTGACAAAGAAAACCAATATTGTGCAGTGTAAACGTCTTCAAAAAGTATTCCATTTACAAAACCGGTTCCAATTTGATGAGGTATGTGTTGACATTGAGTACTAGTAAGCACTGCACTGGCTCACCATCCGTAGTTTTAGAAGTGGGTTTCTTACGAAGTGTCAATAAATTTCACCAACAAAGAGACAGCAGCCTGCAAAAAACAAAGTGGAGTAAATGGGGCTCCATGCATGCAGCGCAATGGTTTATAGCTATCCAAAAGTACATTAATTTTAGTGGGTAGTTTCGTTTCACATTTTCTCCCAGAAAAACGCAAAGTACTTTTTTAAACAAATCAAAAACCAACGATGCTCGGACTTTGAACTACTGTCCTTGGAATAGTAGATTTTATGTAACCGTATTTTTATCACATTTAATTCTTCACCAGTCACAAAAGGTGGCATAATATGCTACATGTTAAGTAATCCTATATTATAGGATTCGACTCTCGCTATAATAGGTATGTATTAATAAATGGTCCCATTTAATTTTATTTGGAACTGAGTAATTTCATTGTTTTTACATTGTCCAGAAAGGGCAATGAAATAATATTTTCAATTTTATCTGCGCTGCAATATTTCCCAAAGTTCTACTGCAGCAAAAACAACAACGATATCAGTTACATAACTTAAATCAAATATCATTTACTCTCCTCTACGCATCAGATTTCTCGCTTTTGTTTTTACTTCTAAAA
>JAHZMZ010001552.1:0-11176 GCA_027743805.1 Lepidocyrtoides sp. E14 | reverse complement strand
GCAAGAGTAGCTCCGTTTCGCGCCTTTCCTAACGGTGTCGACAGCAGTGCTTGTCGACCATTGACCACTCTAAACCCCAACAATTCTTCATCATACACCGACAATCGTCTGTCTGACTCTTTTCCAGATAACCGTAGTCTGGAGCATCTTCCAGAGCATCCTATAGGTGCCAGAACATGTAAACTTGTTGCCGCCGTAAAGCCAATCCAGCAATCACCGGATCGTGAAGGTAGCAGTAGTAGTAATGTTGCCATTGTCAGTCCCACATTACTTCACAATCAGCAAGATTATCAGGATGAAGAGATGCAGACTGAACCGATTACTGCACAAGCAGCTATGAATGACCCTCTTATTACACAGTCAACAGACGACGGAAATATTTTATCTTCATCTGGCAGTATCCTTGTCAGTGGTGTTCCAATGGCTAGTATTTCTCCCATAATTACCAACGTTAGTCAATCACATACAACATTATCAGTATCCACCACCTCCGCAGCAAATGATGTGATCACTACACCAACACTCTCTTCTCATCAGCCCGACTTACCTGAAGCAACGAGTACAGCATTATCGCCTCCATCGTCTGCGGCAGCTCCACCACCAACACGAGATGAAAGAATTGATGCCGTACTTGAGGCAATGGACTCCATGTCGGAGGAAACGTTTGAAGGACTATTTCAAAATTTGAACGAGATGAAATTAAAAGCCCAGAGTTTGTCTCCAGATCAACGAAGAGTGTATGCGGAACAAATGGCTATAGCGTTTTGGAAGTCAATTGGAGGGAATGATTCCGAAATCGAGGGGCTTTCGTCAGATGAAGACTAATATTAGAAAAAAAGTAAATACTATTCGCTATTATTGTATAATCATCCTTCGAGTAGTTTCAACAAAAACAACAAAGAAATATGCGTTCAAATTTTTTAAAAACGCTAATTTTTATTATTAAATGCTGAAAAAATGTATACAGAGACATAGTATTCAAAATGGAATGTTGCGCAATTAAACTTATGGTTTTGTCGTTCCGTTCACATTCCCTGTCCTGTGATAGCTTTATGTTAAATCACTTTTCAAAATAAATGTGTTGATTTGTTAACAATATCTGTCTATTCCCCATTCCCCACTCACATTTTGGCTAGTTTTGATGAATTTTTTGCAGACTTTGGTCCATTTTGTTGCTGAATTTCCTCTTTCCATTTTTCTTCTAGTTTGAGAAACGATCCTCCATTATTCTACGATGGCAAAAATCAGTTTAATTACCTACTTGTATGATGCACGGATGGGAGCCAGCGTTACGTTTGTTATTACCTTTTGTGTTCGCCTACTTAAATATCCCAACCGAATAGTACTGGGAAACCCCGTATGTCCAGCAGAATCAATTGCTACCCTTTGTGCCAACAGCATTTCCAGATCTGCCATTAACTTTTCCTCCCTTTCCCTCTGCATATCTTGATTATACCTTGTGGTATATTCCGGGTTCCAACTCCAAAAGTCCGAAGACATGCTCGAGGAATATCTCTGACTCAAAAATATGCTCTCATCAGTTTTTGGCAACTGCATCAAGTCTTCGTTGTCACTGAGGGAATTGCTCTCCGTAGAACTAGACTCCATGTTAAAAAGCATTCTTCTTTGACTCGTTGCCTGGCCATTTACGACTCCTGCGCCAAAGAGGGAGGAGGCTGTTGCCCGCTGACTGAATACATTAGCAGTTGAACTGGTAGAGGGTAACTTTTGAGGTGTCAAGTCAATCAATGCTGCCCAATCCAAGAGTTTCCTATCTGAGGGCGATGAAGTTTCCACAATTAGTTCTTTCAAAGATTTTATTAGCTTTAAAACGGGGTCGTCTTCAGAATAATGGCTGAGCACATGATCCCGAAAATCGCAACCCTTGACAATTATTTTTTACAAATCCAATTTTGCCAATAATTATAATTAAGCCATATTATACGAAAAAAAATTGGACACCAATGATGATAACTAATCATATTTTACCGTTGCACTGGGGAAAGGATAAAATTGATAGCTGGATTGTTTGCAGCACGGGTAAATTCCGTACGGACAAATGATCGTATCGGATGCTGCTGCTGCTTCATGATGATAAGGATGGCTTGACATGTCAACCTCCTTCTTCAACTGAATACTGCGCCTAGTGGCCGAAGATATCCGACTTTGTGTTTGTTGTACAGACAACCCTTCACCTTTGTTGGCAGTTGCACCAGCGTCAAAATTTTCCCTCTTATTCTCCCCACCACCCCCACCAGGGGGAAGCTTGGAAACGACAACTACTGACGCGGCTGTTGGGGCTGGGTGAAATCTACAAGAGGAAAAATCCTTCGCTGCAAAATACTGCTGACAGTGAGAGCAGCAAAAAAAGTGAACTAGAGACCAAAGTCTCCAGTAAACCTTTTTCCACAACTTTAGCTCTTTCTTCAAATCACGAATAAACTGACTTAATGTCCAGTTTGGATCCCGTATATGGCAAGCATAAATTCTTCCTCGACAGTCGCACTTTACGGTACAACAAGGAATTTTTGACGCCACATTATTTATTAACAATTGACCACATATATTACATTTGAACATGGTTGCCGTTGAAGCATAATGCCCCAGACTTTCATCAGGCTCTGGATCATTTAGTGCCATGATAAGCTGTGTGTACAACCGAGAAGTGATTCTGTCTCCACGATCAATATGATTTATTCGAGATTCCAGCTCAAAATTATTAAAAAAGTGAAGTATTCTGTTGGTTAGTGCTTCATTCAAACAGCCAAGATTCGGTGAATGATTAATTATCTGACTGATATTATTTGCGCTGAATTGGAGACATTCCTCCACAAGATTGGTCATCTGGAGAAAATCAGCAGAGACCATGAGGCCAATCGCATTTACACTATCTGTAAAACGACCATTATTACTTGAATTTTCCCACAGATTAAGTATAAGTAATCCAATATCAATAGACTGGCTTACCCAGAACAGGAGGTTGCTCATATCCTCCATTCCTACTTATCTCCGGGTCAAAGTCATTTTCTTCTGGTGAATCTCCAGCTACCACATGCCTTTTTGACAACTGTTTACTTTCCTTGTCTTTATTGGATGAATTTGCTGCAGCAGCAGTTGCTGTGTTACCATTTCCAAGACTTGTTTCGCTTGCTGAACCGTGGAGTGGTGTGAGCTCTGCGGAAATGACGGGAACACCTAATAAATCCTTTGTGGGAAACGTGGGGTGAGATGAGACAATAGACCTTTTGGAATTTCCTCCAAAAGCAGCAGAACTTGATTGATTTAAAGATGCTTGCAAATACGGAAGAATGGAATCAAATAGTCCTTCTTTTGCCAATGGTTCCAAATCTCCTGCTATTGCAACTTTCAACTCTTTCCAATCATCATACTTGCCCTTCCAGTTTTCTAAAAACTCGGTGAAATCAAAAGGACAGTTTTCGGAAGGATTATCTACCGCTAGCTTGGCTCGATAAGCATGTAAAAGAAAGTCTAATGTTTCTTTGATTTTTATTTGGGAAGAATTGGAGTTTCTTTCAAGACCACCACCACTGCTACCAGGTTTTGTTTCTTGTCGTGCCATAGGAAAGATGATAATGAAACCAATTTATTACAATTAGAACTCTCATATAGTAAAATATGCTACTTTTTCACTGAAAACAAGTCTCAAAAATAGGAATTGGACAAAAGTGAAGGTTTGGAAAAACATTGCAATATAATAAAAATTGGACTATAATATGATACATCGCATTGGCTGTTATAAAAACTGCTGGACAAGCCAGCTATGACACTCTTTTCTTCAAACAGTTCCCTAATCATTTTTAGGAGAGATTATGGATCAAACTTTCTGTTTATTCGCTTTATTTGAACGCGGCTGCGTCGGTTGCATTGCATGTGTGTGACAAAGAAGACTGACGCAACTTTGATGCTCTTCTTCAAGATTCTAGGTGCTGCATTTTTTCAGCATGTATTTTCATTCTATTTTGCAAATATGCTCTCTTGTGTGTCATCTATCATTCTGGCGAGTAGATATTNTTTGTTTATTCGCTTTATTTGAACGCGGCTGCGTCGGTTGCATTGCATGTGTGTGACAAAGAAGACTGATGCAACTTTGATGTTCTTCCTCAAGATTCTAGGTGCTGCATTTTATCAGTATGTATTTTCATTCTATTTTGCAAATATGCTCTCTTGTGTGTCATCTATCATTCTGGCGAGTAGATATTATGCCTTTTTATCTACGACACGTAATGCTAGTGCTATTAGAAATTTGCTACACGCTTGTAATGTGTGTATTACTATGGGACGTTGCGTTGCAAGCAAAATTCACAGAGGAACGAACCTGTACAGTGTACATACGTGTATTACGGTTTAAAAACACGTAAGCGCAACCGTCAGTGTATGCAATTTGCACTGATGTTTTTCATATTATTATTTGATAACAACAGCGGACGCTGCGGTGTTGCATCACTTGCTGACTGAAAGCACCATGGAATCACCCATCCCATGCAAATAGAAAAATGTATGACTCATTTATATACTTCTGATGTTTTTGGCGGTCATCTACATTGATGAGTATACTCTTTGCAAAAAAATGTAATGCGTACCGTATATTCTTTTTTGAAGTTTGATTATGCTGATAACAAATGTGTCAGGTTGAGTAAATGTGTTTTTGTAGAGAAACAATTCGTTTTCGCCCTTACATCAGATCGTCTCTGTTTTCTAGCACTGCTCTTTGCACACAATTAAACTACTTGCACCGAGTGTATAAAAGGTGAAAAACGAAATGCTGTTCTGACAGTAACAATTTCCCCTTCTGTCTTTCTAGCACTGCTCTTTGCACACAATTAAACTACTTGCACCGAGTGTATAAAAGGTGAAAAACGAAATGCTGTTCTGACAGTAACAATTTCCCCTTCTGGATGACCACTGACAGTTCATTGTTCACACCAAGTATTTGTACTTCCTCGTGTCCTTTGGTGGTTTTAAATTTGAAGAGCATATAAAAAATCTCTATAAAGAGCTAGCAATTTCAAAAGATCAAAATGGTACCCAATTTAAAAACCAGTCTGACGGAAGACCAAGTAAAAGATAAGATCAAGGGCATCATATTT
Organism: Lepidocyrtoides sp. E14; assembly: GCA_027743805.1. NCBI lineage: Eukaryota > Metazoa > Arthropoda > Collembola > Entomobryomorpha > Entomobryidae > Lepidocyrtoides > Lepidocyrtoides sp. E14. The sequence continues at coordinate 6,068 of JAHZMZ010001552.1, read as the reverse complement.
GGTAAGTGAATGAGGGTAAAATATTATTTTTGCTAGTTCCGGATTGAGTGACACGGAGTCATAATACTACTCATGAAAGCGAATTTTGATGGTCCCTGTTTTGGTTAAATTAGGTCAGGCCATTGGCGATGGTATTGGCCTGGCAACAGAATTCATGCGAAAGGAGCAAGCCCAACTTTTGTACGGCAATGGTCCAATAAAATTTGGAAATGCTGACGGGTAATAATAATTATAATACCTAATAATGTTGGTAAGCGATTACTAGTATGTTAGGAAGGCTTTGTTTTTCTTGTGAATTTACAGTCATGAATTTTGGCGTGATGCTGCCCGCAATAAATGGTTTGATAACGACTTCACAGACGACACAGGTAAATTAAAGAAAATCAATTGTTGAATTGCATTTATTTCAAGTGAATTTTTTTAAGCAAATTATGCTTCTTCATTTTCTACCTTTTAGATCAAATGCTGCTCATTTTACAATGTCTGTTGGCTGATAATGGCACACTAAACCCGGCACACTTTGCGTATCGCGTTAAGGAATGGTGTCGCATTGGTTTGCCCGAATTGGATCATAAACTTCCTAATGGTATTGGTTACACTGTGGGTAGCACATGTTCTCATCCTGATGTACTGACAGATCCACTCCGAGCCTCTTATGACGTTTGGCACGCAAACAAAAGAAATTTGGCTGCTAATGGAGCTCTTATGCGAACCGGTGTTGTTGGTGCACCTTTCTTTTGGGACGAGAGAAAAGTGGTTGAAAATGCAATGATGGCTGCAAAGGTGACTCATGCAGATCCCAGGTAAGCAAACAACAACAACTTCACCTTTACTTACTCTATCCGAAGAATGTTTGGTTCTTGATGTAATAATACTTGGTTTGGGTGCAATTGACAGATCTGTGACAAGTGCGGTAATAGTAAGCGTTCTAATTTCAAGACTTTTGCGTGGTTCTGCTAATACAACAGTGGTCGATGGTTCTGCTGCTGATGACAGGAAATACTTTACTGAATTGATTGAGCAGGGATCCAATGATAATCGTACTTACCTAGAAAAGTTCTCACAATACCCCAAACCAGTACCGAAACCCCTTAATAGCTCAATACAGAACCAGATTCTGCGTCAAGTTAGACGACTAGCTGCATACATGACCTCTCGGCAGTTACATCCATTTTTTGAAGCCGACTTCAAAATTCCGGAGCATCCACCCGTGGACATTCATCGATTTGAAAATCCAGCTGTGATTCGGCCCAATGTGAAACCCATGGATGACTTTGGAGAAGACAGAGGAATGATGGAATTATGCAGAGATGTTGTTGATAAATACCGATTTTTAGTGGAGGACAACTCTCTATGTCCTACTGAAGAAGAGTCTGCCGAAAACGATAAATTATCAGATCCAGAGCCAAAATGGGTGGACCAACTATATCAACATTGCTTTCCACAAAAATTATCATCCTTGAAAATAGATGAAAGAAACAAAATTGGCTACGCATTGAAATGTCTCGGCGCAGCATTGTACATTGGAACCAGGAAACAGCCAGAGGGAATGACACATTCACAATTTTTTGAGTATCTCATTACAGAGTTGTTACTCGAAACTGGAGATGCTGACACGAACTGTGCAGCTGCTGGAGCCGTTTTGGGAGCAAGATTGGGAAAGTCTGGTTTGCCAAAAGAATGGGTAGAAGGCCTCCGGCATTATGACTTTCTTGAGAGAATTTCGGATGATTTGTGTGCGATGGTTTTAAAAAGCATGACAGGAGCAGAAAAAGAAGACACTGGAAACTAGGGGATGCAGTCAAGATTATTACACATAATGTGGTCCAGCCACTTTTACTTTTTCATTTCCAATTATTTTACATATGTACTAAGGTAAATGCATTCATATCATCATAACATAATATTATACTTAATACAATATAATATTTCACACGTCTAATTTGACTAGTACATAGTATTCAGCAAAATTAAAATTTCCTTGTCTAACCAATATGTTTTCATTCTGCAAAAATTATGCCACATCTCTTTTAAATACTGGAAATGACGAATACAATATTTATAGCATCATTAATTTACTATATTACTACGTGTACTAGTATTTTTGTATTGTGCCAAATTTGTATTGAAACTCGGCACAACAACTGTAGCGCATTATAATAATAATATTTATATTCTATAATATCAAACGTTGACAATTAAATTACTCTCATTAACTCTGGGTAATCGCATGCTGCACAACTAATAATAAACACTACACTATTACTCAATTTTCGTTACTGGGTTGTGAATGCAAAGTTGAATATTACCAATCACGACGAGGTGAACCTAATAGATGTAATTAATGGCAAAAAACTGCAATCATTATAACCGAAAGAAAGTCGCAAACGTGGAAAGCATAAGAGATAGCACCAAATGCTTACTCAACTTTAAGAGAACATTAACGCAAAGGTTGCTATACTAAATTCAAAGTTAGCAAAGAATGCCCGTAGAACAAGCTATCAACAAAATCACAGAAATATTGTTTTTACACTGACTTAAATTACATTCTACACTTCTATAAATCTCACTGATCGTTATGGCTAGATAATATTTTAAATAGCTTCTGAAGTCAAATCAAAGTATGAACTCTTTTTGCTTTAGTCTACAATCATTTTATCATTATCACCATGTTCACCGCCAATTTCGTGGCATTTTCAAAATATTCATACAAATTATAGGTATTAAATTTTTTTGAATGCATATAATGGACAGATTCTAAGTGACTTTGAAAATCTTTGTTTCAAATTTAACTTTTGGAGACTTGACATTAACATACTTTGCTTAATCAGAAAAATATTTTATTTTCTATTCTAGCATGCTATACAACATTCGTTTCCATTCAATTTTACTTATATGCAACTCCTCCCATAACCATATAAATACTTAAAATGTTTGTCTATTTTTTCACTGATGATTAAAATACTGTTGTAAGGGTACTGTTTCCCACTTGTTATTTTTTCATTTGTTCACGTCACCAAACTTGTTACTGTTATTCTGCTCACCAATCATTTCTGTTATTACAATTTAGCATAATATTAACATGTCTACTTACTATCGATCTTAAAAAACTGACTTCTGATAATTGTTCCTCTTGAAGCTAAATTTACTCTTTCATACTTCTAAATGGTTATGCTTAATGCATTAAACCGTTAACGTTTTTGTTCCCTAAAAATATTAAGATAATACTAATGTAAGTATGAAGTACATTGTATGAATGCATGAGCCTACAGTTGAATTTTTTACAGCGGTTGATATTGCAGACTTTCTAATTTATCGCTTGGTTATTGGTGCGTAATATTATTATAAAATGTAAGCTTACACAAATATCGCGATGGAATCGTATGTAGGTACTCTCAATCGTCTAAGTAAATGTTACCGTGGGTAACTTCCATAACTAGTTACTTTAATTCAATACCGGAGAAGTAGATGGATCTCTACCACACAACAAGTAGCGATTCTAATACATGTTATACTTTCTTTCATCCCTCTCGTAGTGTTCTCTATCAACACCTCGACTACTGTACCATCTATATCTAATCATATATAGTCTCCTTTCATCCACCCGAATCTTCTGGAACAATTAGTGTGGTGATCAAATTTTTTTGCTTGTGGTTTCGCAACGAGCAAGATCCATCAAATATGAGCTTCATTTGATGATTCTCCACTGGTGGGACCAGAAAACATTCTCCTAGGACTTCTCGTTGAATGAACGCCACAATTGGGTGTTATGTCCACAAAAATAGGGATTTTTTAAAAATGGAGCTGACATGGAGTGAAATCAGGATGTCGTATAAGCCTAGAAATTTTAAAAAAGATATATATGTTATATTTGGTTATTTGCGTTGATCTAAAAGAATTTCACACAAAAATAACCATCTACAGTGTTGTTGATTACAGCATGGGCCATGCTGCTATTCGATCGAAATTCATGACTTCATGTTTTTCCATAGGAACTTTTTGTGGTGCTGTTAAATGTTGATACTTGGGATAAATATTATGCTCTAAACTTTCCTACGACACGACTTTCATTTTCATGGACATTCGTGCGTAATTCACTACCGATCTAATCCCTTGTTGTCATAAGTAATGAATATATTTATCATGTTGGTGGATTGAATTGCAAGGCCTAGCTTCCTTTTTACTTTAACGTTGCGAAGCCTCCAATTTTAGGGTCACTTAAACGTAACCACCAACATGATAATGTTGTCATAAGTAATGAATATATTTATCATGTTGGTGGTTACGTTTAAGTGACCCTAAAATTGGAGGCTTCGCAACGTTAAAGTAAAAAGGAAGCTAGGCCTTGCAATTCAATCCACCAACATATTGTATTAGTGGTTTGCACGTTTAGTCCTTCCTTACACTTGCGAGTTGCAAATTGCGACTAGCTCGACGGCATTGTTGTTGGTTGACTCAACTAAGTAAGAGGATGTCCAAAGTGACCTGAACGGGTGAAATGCATCAGCATACTTCGAAAATTATTATTTTTAAACATTGCATTCGTTCTTGCGGAAAGAAAAAACGAATTCATTCAATCACTTTTAATGATGTTCCCTTTATTTCCCGACAGTTTATGAACGAAATTGTGTTCATTTGCAAAAGGTATTTCACTTTGATGAACCAACATCAAAGTAGACAACTTACAAAGAAGCATGATTTTTTTTCTCTGCGAAGCTACATTATAATTAATTACACGTGGATGTAGTGGGTTGAAATGAGTTTCTGCAATCAACAAAATATTTTACATTAACTTTTTGTTTGCCTTTTACCTATAACATAAAACTCTTCCTAATAAGTTTACTGTTTGCTTTTCTCTGCATACTATACACTATACATCCAAAAAAAATACTTTGTACTGAGGATAAAAGAGGGTTTAATCCATCAGTTTAAAAATAGATTTTTCCTTCACCGTTGTGAAGAGAGAAAATTTATATCTACATTTGGATAGTAAATAATGTTGGGTTTACTTACATGCTAGGTAATATGTAATAATACATAATATTATGTAAATTTATATGACTCGGAAAAAAGAAGTTCGTCACTATGGCACTGCGAGATGTGAGATTGATGATAGAATTAGTTTCCACGTGCGTCAAAATAGAAAGCACGCATGCACCAGTGAGAGCTTGAAAAAATAAGTAGAGATGGAAACAATATTAAATGGCACTTTTAACCGCTTATTAGTTTAGTTAGAGTAAGAGCTGGCCCAATTCGGTGAACAATAATTGCTACAACATCAGCTATATTGTGTATTGATGACAACGCGAAAGAATATTATTAACGATTACTTCATTCACTCAATTTTATTTCGTTCGCTTGCCAGCTTTAGATAATTTTTTTTCCGATCTATTTGAGTTGGTAAAATGAATTGAAGCATTTTTTAGGGCGGAAAGGTGACATGAAAGGTGAAAAATGACATGAAATATCTATAGACCTACGTAATACATAAATATCTAACTAAACTGCTTTTCCAAGGGAATACTGTTGGACACCTGCGGACTCCAAACTCTTATTATTTCTATTCTTATCCACTAGTAGTGCATACATACCAATTATGGAGCTGCTACTACATTCTCTCCGTCTGTAATCATAACGAATTTAAGCATCTTGAAACTTAATTGAAATTTAATTAACTTGAAACACTAAAAAAGCTCGTCAACGGGCCCCTTCATTCTCCAAAATCAATAGGGTACTTCCCCAGAACCTTTGCTATCCAAGTAAGGTGCTCACATCTCATGTTCATGAATTATCGTGAGTACAGAAGGCCGGATTTACTACCGGATGAGGATTTTATAAGATATCCCTACCAAGTTACCTAATAATGCCATGCCCAACTGATTAGTTTGTTACTCTTGCTTTTAAAGTCGAAAATCAAGTTAGTTGAACAATTTAATAGTAAGTAAGTTACCAAGTATTACGCTAATTTCAACGTTATTATAGCAAGTTTTTATGCATATTTTTATTACAAAATTCAAAGTGAAAGGACAGCCAGCAGGAGCCAAAGAAATTTTGGGCAAAAATTGATC
>JAHZMZ010001551.1:0-13392 GCA_027743805.1 Lepidocyrtoides sp. E14 | reverse complement strand
AGTTTGGAAAATGTAAACCAGCCAACTTGTTTAAAAATGACTAGCTATTTCAAACTCATAATAATAGGATTACGCATTGTCGTGATTTTTTTTTGTCTCACTCGTAGAAAATGTAGAATGATTATTTTAACATGTAATAATCAATTTAAGTAGATAATGATAATTACCAACCACACAGCCAATATTTTTACTTGCACATCCTTGTATTATTCCTCTCTAGCTAGCTGCAAACATATCATCTTGATTTTCTTCTCTGTCTCTCCTTCTTCTCTCAAGTAAGTTTAGTAAAAGTGATTAACTTTGTCCTTTTTGGAAGCCATCATGATTGCCACTGACGATGCTGCCTCTGTCGCTGTGGTCAATTGCTTCACTCAAGTACCACTTCAAGTACAGGGATTTCACGCACACGATTCTAACGAACGACAACAAGGAAAACTTGAAGAGAGAAGAATTAACTACAATTCATATTGTCTGTTTGCAAGACAAAACATAAAATACCCAAACAATTCAAATCTCATTGAGAGAGAGAAAAACTACAAAACTAGTAATTATTCTAATAAAATAATTGCCGGTACGCCTCCACATACTCATGTAAAATACATACTGTAACAATAGCAATTATTTTTTTCTTTTTATATGTATAAATATTTTAGTATACCATTACAAATAATTAACTCATCATGTCATATTACCCAATAACACATCAGACACGTTTTTTGTCCACCTTCTTCTCATCTCTCTCTCTCTGGACAATTATAATATAATCAGACAAGCTCTATAAGCTGAAACTAGAGAAAAGCGTAATAATAATATGAATATGTGCCACTAGAAAAAGAAATATGATAATTACACAGCTATAAATTATTTACACGCGTTCGCATACCTAAATAACTAGTTTACTAGATCATTCCAGTGCGGTAGTAATTCAACAGAACTGCAATGATCCAAAAAATAATTGCTAGCGTAATTGCTCTCTAAAGTAGCTCACGTTTCATTCAAAAAAAAAATAAATGGCTATATGCAGCGCACTAAAAATTCCAGTATTGCCCACACAGACCACTTATTTTTTTTGTTTGAAAGAAAAAGTATGCAATTTGATTCCGCGTCTACATATTTTTTTCTTACAAAAGAAAATAAATACCAAGAAGTAATGTGCTTTTAAGGTTGAATCTAGAAACGTTTGTTGGTTGTATTGTACGTAAATATGTATATAAAGAGGAGGACAACGGACCTATTCAGGCATGTCAGTTAGCCGAGAAGCAAGCACAAGGTAGAAATTTATTTATATTTATTACGTGGACGAGTTCAGGGACAATGATAATCATGTTTTTAGTAGTAAATGTACTTTCATCATATCATCATCATACCGCAGTTTTATCTTCATGATGATCATCATCATCACCATCGTGAAAACCTCAGTCTTATGGTAGAAGTAATAGTAATAATAATGATGATGATGATGATTCTCGCTAACGATAATTTCAATAAATCAACGTGTTTTAACAAGTATTGTTTGTGGTTTTGTTTCTCTTTTACTACTACTACCAAAGAGACATAATAGCGGACTAACACGATGATGATGATTATGTGATTAGATGTTTTTTTTTTGCTGTGAATTGTAAATTGATCTTCTCCGCCTATCTTGTTTCTTTGTTTTCTTGAGAAGGAGAACATTCTATGTTCTGCATTTTTTTTGACAACACATTGTTTGTTTGCATGCTGCTGCTGCTTAACTATACACTAAACTTATGTAAGTTTACAAACTGTAATTTCCAAAAATGTATTTATTAAAGAACTTTTCATTATTATTATAGGTAATTAAATTAGGTATGTCAAACAAAACTCAAAGACAAACTTTAATGAGCTGTGTCTATCATCGTGGTATAATTTTAGTTTTTTTTTTCTTCTACATTTTGCTGGTCTGACCACCAGACCAATAATATAAACATAAATAGCAAGTACAAGACCAAGACCGGATGGTCATGTCATAGTTTACATTTCAGTTGCCTAGAGCAAAAAATCAGACAAATTTATGCAAAACTGTACAATATTTAGCCAAAAAAATGTGAAAGAAATGAAAATGAGTACACGTACACTTTTGGTACTATTCATAGTAGTCTAGCTATATGTACTACTATGTATGCAGGTGTATACATTTTATCATTATCATTTATTATGATGATGGTGATGATGAGATTGGATTTTTCACAAATGACAAAATTTTGATACAAATCTCTCACAAAATAAATGAAGGATTGGTTGAATGACTATTAACACAGCATCAATATAATGATACGATGAGGACGACGACGTGCTGGTCTAGTGCTAGCTGGCAAACGATTGAGGAGGTGGGATGTACACATTATATTGTAGGCGAAAAAATTGATTAATAAAAAAAATTATTAAACTGAAAATTCTTTTTTATAGCTTTCTTAATGTGTTCGTTCATACCTCTCACATCTCTTCTACCGCACCTTAAAACTATTGCCATTAATTTTTCATAAGTTAAAGATATTTAATGGCTGTGTGAGTCACGTCAGGTTGGATAATACTACACTGACGTTTGCCTGACGTAACTAAAAATCAATGAGTGAAAAATATAAATCTCTGTCCGGCACAATAAAAAAAATTGTAGAAAATGCCTAAATAATTAATTCGATTGTACATTCTTTTTTTATCAATTTCTGCCCTTATTTGTAGCACGTTGTCAGTAGTTTATTTTGCTGCCATCCAATTAGCTCGTGCAGTGATAAAACTTGTTATGACTTTCTTGCATGTATAACAGGTAGCTTGTAAGAATCATATCAATTATGTTTAAATTAACCATTTAATTGTTTTTATTTTGGCTTGAGTAAACAAGGCAATATATATGTGTAATAATTATTGAGCATGTGTTAAGTGAGTGATGAAAATAAATAGTTTACTTACAAATTGGTACCTTGCCTACTCAGTTTTAAAGACTACATAATATAATCACCACCCACAAAAGTTTTGTAGAATTATTTGTTACGTAGAATTTTTTTTGGAGAAGTGCTGGGATGTGCCATATAAAATGGTACGTGTCTGACTGAAGTATAAGGCAATGTAAAATTTAAAGTGCAAATGTCAATCTATCCGTTAGAAACCAGACCATACATACTTAATTTTTAAGGAAACAGAATAGTAATTTAAATTATCAAAGCAATTATTATTAATTACCGTTTAATATTATGATTATTATGACTATGAAAATGCTCAAGTGGCAATAACAAAACGATGAAAATTGTTTTATTCGATTTCTGGTCTCCCATGTAACACCGCCCACCTACATACAAGCACACATAGACATGCATTCAAAAGATATATTATCTAATTCCTGTCTGGCTACTACTCTGACAACCCAAATCTTTAAACTTTTTTTCAAAGAATTTGTTACCTTAAAAATATAAATCCACAATTGTTCGTTTTCCGTAACATTTCATGCCTAATAGAATGTATTGACTAAATGATTAAAAAAAAGGTAGGAATTTTTACAACAGATTTGACTAAATAAATGAATGAATTTACACGAGTATTTACTAATGCATGGGTTTTATTTGTATTCTTTACATTATTTTTTGTTGATCATGTAGAACTAGTAAACTGACTTAAGTAACAATTGTTTGGGGTATTTTATTTATAAGGAAAATTCTGTGGCAATAAAAGTCAATCGAGTAGTAGTAGTACCTAAATTGTAATGCTTGTAACTAAAATATGTAGTATTTAATTAAATACTTGTGTATACATATTATGCTAATCAGAAGATTTTCTAATATTAGCAGAGCAAAAGTACGAGAGAGAGAGAGATGGAGATAGTGATTTGGTTACTCATGCAACGACACAAACAGTGTTGAATGAATGAATGAACTTTAAAAGAAAAGTTTTACAATTTTTTTTAATTTTCATTTTTAGTACTAAAATTACTTTAGTTATAAAAAGTTTAAAAAACATCGTTTTGCAGGTTGGTTGATGTGCTGCTCTAATGATAATTTTGATTACTACTAGCTAATTATTATTATTCCTGCAGTTCTATAATATGATTTTCGTGTGCCTGGTGACCCAGCTTTTACATAATATTTAATAAAAAAGGCTTGCCTACATTTTTGTGCACTTTTTTATTACTTTTAATGTTATTGGCACGCATGGTCGGTAGTTGGAATAGTTAGTAGCACTATTATCCCGTCAAATTGTCGTCATCATCATCATCATCTACAGCAGCAGTAGTAGTAGTGTTCAAAGGCAGCCAAAGAAAAACTAAAAGAGGCAAGTTGACTAATTTTCGAGACTGTACTTGAGTACTCTTAAATAGCTTGCTGCTGTTATATAATAATAGTAACATAAAAACTCTTCTATAAACGTTGCAAGAAAGAGGCACGAAAGTATACTGTTGTATAGTCCAAAATTAAAACAGCATTTACGGTAAACTCATGTGGTGAAATCTTACGATTTATGAAGTATTTATGGTATTTGATTTGGTTTCGCAGAGTCTTATCACTACCACTACGCTATTTTACGTAGAATCTGCAAAAATACATACAACAATCATTTTGCATTTGTTTTTCAAGTTATTGCTGGACTAAAGCGTCGCTCAGAGTTTTTTTTGCAAACAACTTGACTTAAGTTTAGAGGAGGTATGGATGTTCTTTCGATCATATTTGAAGTGCGACGTGTGACGAACAGACTGAAATGCACACCAATGATTTTCATGCATCCCTATTACGAGCATACTTTTTAGTAGCCCTGAACCCGTCGGTGTCATTCAGAAACGCGCAAGCCATTCTATGCACGCATAATAAAATTACTGATAGCTATTTGGGAAAATCATTCCATTATTTTTATAGCCAGTGACGCATTATAGCTTGTCAGTTAATAATTTACCTAAGCCGATAATGTATGCTAGTAGTATTGTTTTTCCATTGAAAATGCTAACTAGCTCAAGAATAAAAACAATTAGCTGTAATTGTACAAAATCCATAATAATTTCCATTTTTGACAAATTGCCGTACAGTTATCAAAGTCAGTAAGAAAAACAAATAATCACAGAGATTGTCGGACATAAAAATTGATTATTTGTTTGTATTACTTTTCCATTTACTTTCGCACGTAATGAAACTCTTAAACTGCATATTATGCTTTTTACTCGTGTCATTATCAATTCTCTTGTCATTTTAGGTTAGGCAGACTTCTATCACAGCATAAAATGGAAATACTATATAATGCCATGCCACAGGGCATTCTATTAAATAATATTTTACCATTTTACCATTGAATTTACAAGTATGTATAATAAACTGATTACAAATTCCACCAATTTGTTTGCCTTTTTCGATTTAATAATGCTGAGCTACTACAGTGTAAACTACCGTTATAACGCGTTATAGCCTTAAATATCATCAAAAATATTCTAAGGTCCTTTCCAAAAAATGGGTGATCCCACCGTACTTTACTGCACCTTTTCATTTTTTTGGCAGTAGAAATATGATATGATTTGGTTTTGATTATGAATGAACAAAAATGTTTAGAGTCAACTCTGGTGTCCTAGAGGCAAGTAAATTGAATATTTTTTTAAAGAAAAAAAATATGAAAATTAGACAATTGACCATAAAAATGCTTAATATGTTTGCAGTGAACTTGAAATATAAGATTAACCATTATTCTTATGCAATGTCGTTGCTATTTTCTTTAAAAATATGTACATTTTAATGCGAATTTTTTATAGTCGTTTTTACCTTGAAATGGAGCAGCAGTTGTTTATCCTTTTTTCCAAAAACGTATAAAGGAAATGTTGACATGTAAACAGCAACAAACGATAAATCAAAGCGGCTAACACTGAGAAAAGGTAAAACTGTCCCACTGTGTCACGACAACTTTCGAAATGTTTAGAAAAAAAATAAATTGAAGTTTCTGGAAAAGAGTAGTCAAGGAGATATTTTTATAATTGTAGTATCACTTGTAATTTATGTTGTCAGTGACAGAAGTTCTTTTCGGAAGAAACTGTACAGATTCTAAGTATAATGGATCGATTATGTGGTTCCCAAAAGGTGTGTTGTTTCTGTGTTTTTTTTTACATTTGCACAAAAGCACGTCCATAGGAAGGAGAACAAAAGAGTAGGTATACAACTTCTGTAAACGATGAAATTGACGATGACGACGATGATGAAGATAGATGGGAAGAACAAAAGGTGAAGAAAAAAGACAAGAAGGGGAAGAGGATCACGTAAAAATGTATATTATTATGCTTGAGTGGTAATAATAACAACTGCACACGTCGTCTTCTTTAAAAAAAGAGAACTTTATCCTTTGAGGAATATTAAAGCGAAAAGGAACTTGACTTAGGTAAGCACAACACCACCACCACCAGCAGCACCATCATAAAACAACAAGGCATCTGAAACAAGTGGCGGAAATGAGTTGGTTGGTTGGATGTAGGATTTTTTTTTAGGTTTTTTTTTATTTGGTTCCCAGTGAATCTCCTGCTATGCAACAGTCTTGCTTTTTTAAGGGTTCACGGTCCATTATAATTTATTTGCTGCGTAGCTAAATTACAGATCCACCTGCACTTTTACTCTTACACGAGTTACTTTTTTTAACAAGTCTTTGTGAAAAGTTATTTTTTTTCACTTTTTTTCGACTGACTCATTAAACAGAAATGAAGAAAAGGAAATAATGCTAGTTTAAAAAAGCAAGAAAATATAAACTGATTTATATTCTTGCCAAATTCATTACAAACTATTTTAGAAGATGAAATTACAAAAGTTTTACGGTGCACACACAGTTCAGTTCCGCTGTAGCAGTAGTAGCGTCTTTTCACGGTCCATTATAATTTATTTGCTGCGTAGCTAAATTACAGATCCACCTGCACTTTTACTCTTACACGAGTTACTTTTTTAACAAGTCTTTGTGAAAAGTTATTTTTTTCACTTTTTTTCGACTGACTCATTAAAACAGAAATGAAGAAAAGGAAATAATGCTAGTTTAAAAAAGCAAGAATATATAAACTGATTTATATTCTTGCCAAATTCATTGCAAACTATTTTAGAAGATGAAATTACAAAAGTTTTACGGTGCACACACAGTTCAGTTCCGCTGTAGCAGTAGTAGCGTCTTCAGTTTGTTGCCAGAAACTGGCCAAGAGATAAGTCGATAGCAAAATGAAATTAAAACCGGAAGTACCAGAGCAAGTGTTGCTAGTTACCATAAATTAAAAGATGTTCTTTTTTTCTAACCAACACCCACCCTTTTTTCTCTCTCACACGAAATATTACACCAACAGATGAAATATTACTAAATGTATACTTATTACATATACTTTTATCTGTCAATTTTTACCGGAGTAGTATTATTTTATGAACATTACAGAGTAATTTATAGCGTCTTAAACTAACTCTAATGACCTTGTCCAGTCCACCCATTTTCTGAGGCACAAAACCCTCACAAAAATTGTCGTCGTAGAAGCAGAAGAAGAATAAAAATAATAATAAAATACTATTTATCTGATTTTAAGCATTTTCTGGATCACATCACACGAATAATAAAATATACAAAGAAAACACATCAGTCACAGACACTAGAGAAGCAGTAAAATCTGTCATTTTGATAAGTGCTTATAGTAATGCATATAAAGTAGTTTACACTTCTGTCCCTAGAGAAGCCCATGAAGAATGAATAAGATTAGATGGAATGGAAATGAGTTCCCACGCAAGGAAAAAAAATCTTCAGCAGCACATCATCTTTCTTCTGAAGCAAAAAAAAAGAGAATCTTGCTGCTGAGGAAATGATTATAATATATATACCGACTGGGAAGTCTTTGTTACTGTCTGTTTTTTTGGGGACGTTTTATTTTATTTTTTTATATTTTTGCTTTTATTTTGCTGTCAAGTAAATGTAAGATGTTATTGTAGGAGTGTTATTGAGTTCAGCAGTAGTGCTGGTAGTAGTAGCACATCATCGTACCGACTGACATTACCACGAAAAAACAGAAAATCAACCAACCAACCAGCCAGTCTTATAGTTGTTGCTTCAGCAAGTTCTCAGATGAAACTGATTGCGATTACATTCGTCTCTTTGTTATCGCACAGCCCATAATAATATTATTATTACTACTTATAACAAAAATTAGAGTGTTCACCTGAAATGCAGTAACAACATCAAAAGCAGCAAGCTGCAAAACAGTTAAATTAAAGCTGAGAGGAGACGCGCTGCTTGTTTCGTGGTTATTGCTATTGCTATTGCTGCTGCTGCTGTTATGCAGTTTTGCACACAAACAAAAAAGGTACAGCCATTGCATTGCACATTATTGCATTTTGTTGATTCAATTGAGCAGGCATAGAGGCTCTTTTATGATCTGACTTGTGACTCTTCTCTACCTGAGTATTGCATTTTTTTTACTACATTGATCGCGTAGAGCACACACTCTTGCAGAAGCCATCACCACAACAGCATCACTTGCAATTAATATTATCAACGTATCATCATCATCATCATCATCCTCTCGTCATTATTACAATGGATGTTGTTATGTATTAATTTTTTGTAGAGAAAGGGATGATGTTGATAATGAATACGAACGAGTACACCTGTTTATTTTTATTATTACTCGCTCGGCTTGCATAAAATACTCAGAAATAATGATATTTTTAGCCGATTCACCTTAAAATAAAAGAAGAACAGAGAAGTCTTTTGTTTTCAGGTTGAAGAATGGAATGATAATGATGAATGAAACCAAGTGACTTTGCAGATGAAAAAAATATAAATACCTACATCAATAAAAAGTGATAGATGTTATGGCGATGATGATCAAGATGAGTACGCATTAAGCGAAACAATGGCGCGTGTGTATAGTATGTGTGCTGATGAAATCAATGTGATGAATGGGATTTGGAAAAATGGGTTGCTTTGCTAGTTGAATGAAAATATTACACGGATGGCTGTGACATGATGATGATGATGAATATGTGTGGTTACTCGTCTAGTACAACTTTGTTGGCTCTTTGGGTGCCATAGTGGAGTCGACTTGGGTTGTATAGAATGGTAGATGTGTTGTTTTGCATGGTTTGATTACTCCTCCTGAGAATGCGGTTTAGCAGGATTTTCCTAAGGGATCTGCGAAAGTTTCTTCCGTTTCCGCAGTACAAAAGGAAATTTACAGCAAAGTTGGTGTTGAATAGCATATTTGCCCAGAGTTGGGCTGTTGGGAGGAATGTGTCAAAATATTCTGGCTTTCCATGTCTGTCAAAAGATTCCTCATCAGATGTATCATCCTCAGTGGCGACAGTACTAGTTGAAGTTAGTGTCTGGAAAACGAAAAAAATGGAAAAGAAAGCAACAATTCAAATGCAAATGGTTGAATAGTTACTTGTATTTTTATATCGATAAAAAATGCACGAATTTTTTTTGCATGCGTTAGATCATTTATCGTATCAACCCATGCTACCATTCATCGGATGTATTTAAATAAAATTAGTTTTTATCCGTTGACTCAACTTCCTTCACGTACTACGTCGCCTTTTTGTATCGCGTGCTACTTCCTGAGAGCTGAAGGTCCTGTCAATCTCATGGCAAATTCTATTGTATCAGCTTTCTTTTCACTTTTCCAATTTAGCACATGTACATAATTTAAGTAAGCAAACAAGCGCCAAAGTAAAGATGAAGGACAATGCTTATATAAATAGGCATCCTTAATTGCTGTAGCGAAACTATCAGAAAAAAAGTAAACTTTTCTTCATCGATGATACAAGACAGTTTTTGCAGTTACCCGATTCTAAAAGCATGATGACCACTTTTAATACACTACTTGAAATGGAAAGCACGTCTATGTTTAGACGTGCAATAATACAGTTTGTTTACATAGTTCTTGTGTATAGGCAACTCTTTTTTCTTCACTCAAGAAAGAATCCCTTCTCGGCTTTTGTCCTGTTTGTTGTCAGTTTTGCTGTCCCAAAGTTAAAAACAACTACATACACATAATACTGTTAAGTCTAAAATGGATGGCAAGTAATAGGAAAAATAAAGAAACACAAAATTGTTGAAATTCCAATTTCTTTCCCTGATATACAGCCAGGGATAAATTCCTGTGTAAATAAGGCATGAGTAAAAGGACATCAAAAAAGGTAAAAAAAACTTGCAGTTCCATCCAAAATTCCTTAATAAAATTTCAGGTCCCAGTGTAATAAAGTCTTCCCAAGAAATATCTTCTAAACAGGTCCATAAAAATAGGAAGCACCCTAGGGATGCCCTAATGCCAAAATAAACAATACATTATGTGTGTTCTTCGAGCTTACATGCATGCATGTACATAAATAACATTAATAATAAATTATTGAATACGTCAATCACAGTGCTTTCTCCAATCAATTTCACTTGAGCTACACGCTACACTGCACTTTCATGTGATCAGTTCTGATGGAAAGTGGAATTGCAAATGACTCTCTCACTACTATAAGGTCACTAACCACATGAGCATTAGAAAGCAATTTGCCATTTGTTTAGCACATATACCATTATTACACTGATGTAAATAATACGCGTCCAATATTTTCTGTCAATTTTTTTTACATGCTTAAAAATATATTCAACTATTTTTAGCTATAGATGAGAGAAATGAAAAAAAGAGACAAACCTGAATAAATTGTGCACATCGGATGGCATGAAGGGGCAGATTGAGAATGAGAAATACAAATGACACAAGCAGTAGCGTTTTTGTCACCCTGATTTCCGAGTTTGAAGCTGCTGACAACGTCAAAATTTGTTGCTGCTGGGGATTATGCTGAACAACCCGAGATTTATCCTGACTTTTTGGATTATTACTATTCATGTTTGCATTTACATTATTATCCCCAGAGGAAATGGGTTCAATCCTTTCTTTATCATTGTCATCATCATCATCATCATCACCAGCACCATGCATCCGGATTTCTGCAGATGAAGTTGCTTTCACTGGTGATGATGATGGGATAGCGATTTCTCTAAAGTCTGTCAGTTCAATAATGTTGCCAGTTTCCTCTGTGGTGGTGGATGTGGTGGTGGATGTGGTGGGAGCGATTGGAACGTGTTTTTTGTCCTCTTTTGTTTTTTCTTTTTGTCTCAAGAAACCTCCAGGGAAAGTGACTATGCGTGGTTGACGATGTCGACGGTTGAAACTACCTGTGCCCAACGAGCCATTTGACTGTGGCGATGAGTTTGACGTCTGAGAAGAAACAGGAGCATTATTGGGATGATGATGGTGTGTGGTGGTTGCAGTCATTACTATTCTGGTTTCTTTGAGTTTCCAAACACTCCACGCTATTCTTCCATTGAAAAACATGATTAGAACAAAAGGAATGATGAGAGTGACGCAGGTATCCAAATAGTTTGCAATTTCCGATATGTGATAATACTCCTCCGGAACGGAGCAACGGTACGTTATAAATTTAAAGTCTTCACCAACTGATCCATTAATGGTAGAAATATTTTTGGTCTGTTGCTTCGTTTTATTCTCTTTTTCATCTGTTTTGTCCAGCTTCATTTGATCATGATAGATTGTTGAAGGAAATGACTCCAATTCCACTACTTTGGCGATTATCCAAGCATAGCTGAAAAGAACGAGGGAGAGGAGCGTCAAACCCGCAATAATTTTCCTAGCTTTGGACCTTGTACAAATTTGTGCTCTAGCCAGTGGATAATGCACTGCGACATAACGCTCCACAGAAAATGCCACTATTAAATAAATGCTGAGGAAGCAAGTGACCTGTCCAAGATACATGACCAGTGGACAGATGAAATCCGAAGTGATTACTAGCTCGCGCACACTCTCCAACCAAACTGCAAAAAGATTTATGAGATAGCCAGTGTCACTCAGAGCCAACGCAGAAAGATAATAAGAAGCTGATTGACTTCTGTAGTGGGCGTCCATGCAGAAAACCATAACAGACAGGGAGTTCCCGATAAAGCCCAAAATACACAGAAGAGGTGTGTAGCACCGGTCAATGAGTAGAGTAAACTCATGCATACTGTGAACAGATAATGATTAAAGTACACAAAAATTTTCTACTATGTCAATTCCCCTCAATATCAAAGTAAGTTTATTTAATAACTAACCGCAAAAGAAGGGACTCCATTTCCAAGTCACTTTGCCCCATGACTGAAACACGAGGTTCATTTGCTGGGGTTGAGTGTATTGTATCTTTTTAGAAAGTTAGTGCGCTCAGAAGCTCTGCAAAAGTTGAACTGAGCGCATAACTTTCAAGAAACTTTCTTTTCTTTCACCTTGTGAAGCATAAAGCAATCTTCATTCTGATATATATGTACGTTCATTCCTAAAGTCGTAATTCTTTTGGAAAATGGTATTCTAAAATGTACACACACGCAACAGCAGCATCAGGGAGAATCCTGGACAGCAAGTGCTTGGAAAGTAAGAAAAAGTTGCAGAGTGGAGTAGTAGTTACATGATCTTTTCTGTTGTATTCATGTGAGCAAATGTTCTTTACTTTTCTCTAATCCATTTGTAAATTTCCCAAATCACTGTAAACATTACAGTGGTTCATCTTAAAGTATTTTGCAAACTGAGATGTCGATTTGCTAGGCAATACACAGAACTGGTATTTTCTTTTTAAGCTTATCAAGTTGCAGGTTTAGTACATGTTTGTTTTGTATTATGGACGAAGTAGTAGATCTAAACATTTATATTATTTGCACATGGGAATGTTTTCTCTTCTTGGATATTTTAGTATGTTTTAAAAAGTTTATTTAGTTTCCATTGGAAGGATTTGGTTGAGAATTAAAGTGTCAAAACATTTCCATAAATTTATGTTTCCATGTTTGGAATCTTGTTATCTTGTGGAGACATGCTGGAATTAATTGCACCGAGTGTGACCTTGTACAGTATTTTAAACTTGTTTGCAAAACTGTGAAATATTTTATTTATTTAGGGAAAAGACCAAGAGAGGAGAATTAAAAAGGTAACGAAAGCTTTGAAAATTGAAATAGAAACCATAGCTTGATTTTTTGCATTTTAAATTGTGTGCATACATTTTAACAGAAAACACTGTCGCAGACTTTTATAAAAATCGGATGCTCCCTCAATGCCATTATAACGTTGTTATACCCTATAAAAATTCATACGAGGTTACATAAACTAAACATTGTTTTCTGAATAACTCTATTTGATGGTGACAATATGAGAAAAAATAACTTTTTCACGTCAACCATTCTATTCTACAGTTTATTGTATTGTTATAGGAAAGTTCGAGCAGTACAACAATTTTTTTGCCTGAAAGTTGTACTTGTATTGTAAATGAGGTTAATAATGAAAAATTACTAAAATTAAAAATGGATTATGGTGTGCCTGACAAAGTCTGAACTCTGAACTTAACTATTGTAAATATACAATTCATTCAA
>JAHZMZ010001550.1:0-37672 GCA_027743805.1 Lepidocyrtoides sp. E14 | reverse complement strand
AAGCAAAGACTTTCACCATAAAATTTGGAACAAGCAACGTGTAACCTCTTTCAAACTACTGTTTCCGGTCTACAATGCATTTAGAGTCTCTAATGGAAAACTTGTCTGCAACGCTAACTTGTGCATGCACTCTGTCAAATAGGCTTAAGTTTCACAGATAATACGACTTTATTAAATGAAATGCACGCATACTACTACTACTACTGCAAGCGTACATAATATCTGGTTGCATTATTGTTTAACTCATCTTTTTTTGTCATTTTCGTGAAGAGAGATCTGTTTGCCAAAGGCTGTTGTTCATAATATCAAAGTTAGTTCAGTAAGGGGGAGGAAGTATGAAGGAAGTTGAATATTAGAGGAATGGTAAATGGAATATTACAAAATAAAATCTAATTTTACGTCTACAAAGTACCTTATAACATCTCATATTATTGAAGACTTCTTCTTCTTTTAAAAAGTATGAGAAGCCAGAGCAAACTGGGGAGAATTTGTAACCAGGAAAAGGGCTGTAGCAATTTATAGGAAACTGGAAAAGCAGCCAGTGGATCTGACAAGGGAATAAATGGTTATGTGAGTTTCCCACTGCTTCTTCTTCCTGCTAAAATAAGAGTGTACAGTCACTGGTCGTATATGCTACAATAACCATTTTGTGTGTTTCAAGTGTAAATGTACACCATTCGGTTGCAACCTTGCAAATCCTGTGTTTAATAGCACTTAAGAAAGTATACACACTTCCCAAACAGTCTCACACGCTATTATTGAAAGTATCCCTAGTCGAATGTTAGCAGTCAGTTTCTAAAAGTACTCTCAAGTAGTAAAGAGAGAATTGTGACTTTGCTTTTGCTACCACAAAATTTAGACTACGACGAAGTAAAGAAGTCTATTGCATTGATGGAAAGGTGAACAACTTAATTTATTATCAACTAGAAAGCCCAGAAGATGCTACTATTCATCAACCAACATAATGTATGGTGCACGCTCTACTAAAACGTAAAGACTGATTTTGACTCTGCCAGACAGTTGGAAAGAAATAAAATTTGCCGTTTTAATTATTGTAACTGTCGAGGTTTGGAATTTGAAAGTTACTCATTACGGAAGTCTCATTATTATTATTATTATGGAAGTCACTGCCAACTACTACCGTCAATACTTTATAAAATGTAACATAGTATAGCAGGGCATTTACTGGAATGTGACAACATGGCAATGTTACCATTAATTTGACACTCACTTTTCAATGTCACACAAAGTGCATACTTTGAGAGGCTAAATGGACAATCTGGCATTTATCCATTTTGTTTTTCCGGGTAGAATAGCACATAAAAGAGAAACAAGAAAACGAGTTACGATTGTAATTGCGTTCTTCCGCGTTGGACATTTATTTGTACCTCAATCTATCTAACAAAAAAATCCCATTTTTTCACTAAAATTTCATGGTTTGCACTGAAATTGGAGAAAAATGGTTTGTGTACTTTGGCCACAGATGGACTAATTAGAGGTAGAGTGTGAACTTAAATGGGCTTTTGGTCTCTTTGATGATGAACCACCTATGGGATGCGTTGGTCTCTACATTCCAGTCTAATTGCTAGTGTGCTGTTTTTACTTTCTACGTCTCTCACAGGAAGGTGATCTTGATGATTCTCTTTGTTCACTGGCTGAAACATGTGTGTACGTATGATGTTGAAAGAGAGAAATGCGTTGTGGTATCACACACGCAGTTGTTAAGTCTCTTTTACCATTACTGTCATCATCATACAAACAAGTGAACCTCCGTAGTGAGTTTGCACATAAATGAAAGTCATGTGTTTGAAGACCACATCTCTACACAGAAAGGAAAGTATTACTGTACTTTCTGGTGATGGTTTGTACTGAAAGCCAGAGACGCAATAAAAGTGACGGAATGGTCTAGTCAAGGTTTACCACAATATGTAACATGCATTCTCTTTTGGGAAAACGTGTGGAAGCGGTGAAAGTAAAAAGCATTATGCATTAGGGTGGCTTTCTCCCGTAAAAAGAATTTGTCAGTTTTTCGTAATTACTCAGTGAGTTCCAACAATTTTTCGCTGAAATGGTTTCGATTTCTCTGGAGATGAGCAAGAAATGAGAGGGGGAAGCTCGTAAATGAAATGAGAGGAAATAGAGCAATTAAAAGAGCTAGTCTCGCAGCAAATGGAAGTAATGTAATCCATGTGGAAGTTGCACAATTATTATCTCTAGCTGTAGGAGTAAATATGTTGATGATGTTTTGAGTGTCTTCAAAAGAATCCTGTTCATCAAGCAATGGAACATATGCTTTTTGGGATGATCGAATTATGTTTTAATGATGTTGTAATTTTATTTTTCTGTTTCAGCATTACTCTCCCATGCAGTGGTCGTCTTAGTACGGAAATATCTGTAACCATTCGGTTTAATTTTCATATGAAAAGCCCCAAGCATAATGCAACAATTATCAACGTGAAAAGGAACAAAATATGCCTCTCCAAAGGTAAGTTAAAATTTTTCCCATATTTAATATTATTTAGTTACAACCAATCCATTTTCACTTGATTTTCAAAATTTGTGGCTCCTCACCTTCAGTCACGTCTAGATTGTTTGTATCTTCTCCTAGACCAATATACTTTAATATTATTTTGTTACAACCAATCCATTTTCACTTGATTTTCAAAATTTGTGGCTCCTCACCTTCAGTCACGTCTAGATTGTTTGTATCTTCTCCTAGACCAATATACTTTAATAAATTGCTCAACTCACTCATTTAGATTAAAATCACCTTTTCTTTATTATTGCTCCAATCTTTAACACTTTATTTTACGAGAAACCCCAGCTAATTTGTGTATTTGTAGTTGTGTAATCACGCCAAACAAAATGAACTGTGTTAATTTGCCAGTATATCAAGGGAAACATTGCTAGAATACTTAAGCATTTAGCATTATCTTTACTTTATGTATGTGGCAATATTTGCCAGAATTTGGCATCCATTTAAACGAGTGTGACTGGAATCACAAGGATAGTGGAGGAAAATTGTAAAATCAATGTAGCACATTTTTCGACTCCACTTCGTGCATCGAAGGTTCGTTCATTAGAGTTTAGGACACCTATCCCTGCATACAGTTTGCAGCTCTACAAAAACATAACTACACATATATTGACTTCTTATCTTGAAAACAACTCAATGGCTTGTTCAATAGAAGTAAATGAGCATTCCATAAAAGCAGATGTAATGGATAGATGGATTCAGGCAAAAGCCAACCACACTACCACCACGCAGGGAAGACATAAAAGATACGAACGCTCATTCCTATATTACGACTTGATTTCCAGTTTTCTCCCCGCAATCCAATAATAAACCTATACCTTCTTCGTGCACCATGTTCCATTCCATGAATTTACTTCCTTTTAGGCAGTGAGATATCATCAGAAAATATATAATATATAACCAACTCAATTTATACCGAAATGCCATGAATGCTATACATGCATGGAAATGGCGAAAAAAATGTTTGCAAGAATTCCAAGTTTCACGATATAGTATTCTCATGTTTTACTCCTGGAGCGAGTCAACAGACGCGTGTGCTAAAATGTAAAAACAAGCTGCAACGATATATATTATCTTTTTACACTTTGCAATGCTGGATAGTAAAGTCGATATCATACCTAGCATATAGGTATGCACCATCAACTAACTATGTATCATTATCAATACTCACAAAACCAAAAGTCACTTATCACGCACCATGTGCTCATACACTATATATGTACCCTACCAGTTCAATGATACCGTAAATACTGTGTGCTTGGTCCACGAATAATAAATTTTTCGTGATTCATGACTTTTGTTGTTGATTACGAACAGAGATAAAGATACTAGTGGAATCATTTTCAGTGAATTCCAGTCATGTCCCGAGATCCGATCAAATAAGAGTAGTATGAACAGAAAAAAAATCGCAATAGATCAATAAGAACATACACCTAGCTCACATTCATTCCTTTCCAACAAAAAATATATACAAACATTCATAGGTACACTTATATATGCATTCCAAATCGTTCAAGCACGGACCCAGATGACTAGAAATGAAATTATTTCATTGCAACAAATAATATGAAAAAACACGTGTATAGTGTACAGGTTAGTAGACTGAAACATGTACAATTTTAATTGTACCAATGCTATGCAATTAGAAACAGAATCACATAAACCAACAATTCTGCAAAGTGTTCCACTTATTTCAATGTTCTTATGAAGCAGAAATCGCCAGCATAGCAAAAATACTAGACATGTATATCAATCACATACTCCATGGGTTGGCTTTCCGTGAACCGAACCCACATGATAAAAACGTCTGTTCCAACTCCAACAGAAAGTTTACACAAATAAAATGTTTACAAGCGAGTATACACAAAGGTGAAAACTTAAGTGGTATATAAAGTCAAAAGTGGAGCAGTATGCTCTGAACGTAAATTGGATCGTAAAATGTTATTCTGTCCGAATTCACCACATTCCTTGTACATGATTCTGACAAACTTTTTGTGGCAGTAAATTTGCAACAGCTTACAGTTCCGCCATCAGCCACATCGCCAATATTCTTTTAAAACCAAAGGGAATCGCTGTCTATAGAAATTGTTTCTCTATTTAATGCTCTGTGGAGCTATTTGCTCTTTGAATGATTGCATAAAAGGTTTGTTGGAAGGGAACAAAGCAAGTTTGGAGTCATTTTTATAAAAATATTGATCATGAGCGCCTTCATAACATGTTAACTGCTATTTATCAATATAGTTGTGTTTGTTATGCAGAGATTTCATTTACCACATAATATTCCAACAGAGTCGTCCTATACGGCACCGGCACCATAAACATGTAAAACAATTTTACTCTAAACAACACAGCAACATGCATAGGTAGTCACGCAGTGTGTATTTGTCTTTGTTGGCTCTTGGCAAAGTAGTACGTAGGTGCTCATGTAAATTTGTTCACGAACACGAATAAACTGCCAACAATAGGTCGTTATACATAGCATTATTTGTTTGTTACTGTGTACCTAATAGATACTTATGTGTGCAATGCAATCTTTTTTGACTTTTTAATACGGCGGCGTTTAGTTTCAGAGACGGCTTTCACTGTCGCTTCGAGTGGCGTGAAAAGCTTTGTTTCATGAATAACTTTGACCCTTGTTCGGTACGACAAGTATTTCCTTTTTTTCTCCCACAACTTGATTAATGGCCCTAATATCTTTTCGTTTTGATCTCAGAGTTTTGAGAAAACAAAATTTCTTAATTTTGAAGTTGAAAATGACTAGAGTAGACCCACCGCTATGTTTTACGATGAAATAAAGTTTTATGCATGATGATGAAATGATGCAAATATGAATAAAACTCATCAATCAGACTACAAAACTGTATTATTACTGTTTGCATTTCAGAATTTTCCGGATTGGACAATCGAAAATCATCATTGGATTCGGGAGGTGGATCTGTAACATCCTCTAGGGGGAATGTAGCTTCTAGTGATGTACTTGGTGGAAACAACGCTGGGATCAATAGCATTAATGGAAACAATAATATCAACAGTAATTCTACGCTGTTTATATTTCAAGACCCGACACCAAGTTTATTACTGGCAGGACTTTTAGGAGGATGTGCTGTAACAGCTTCAATTGTATTTTTGACATTTTTCATCTGTCTCCGTCGCAAGCTGGTTCCTTCATCATCCACAGATTCTAGCTACTCCTCTGGCTGTCCAGGACCAAACACAGATCCTAATTCACTGAGTAACAACTCTAGTCCAGCATGTCTTCTCCGTCAGAGCCAGCCTGAATCAAAATGGATAACGCTTCCTGGAAGTCACAGTGGAAGCAGTAGCACAAAGGACAATTTCTGTTCAAATAATCTTTTGGAGCCTCTTCAAGCACTCACATTCTCAGGAGCAACTCACCAATGTCACGTTCCTGGAGTAGGAACTCTTATGTGACAATTGCAAGTTTTTGGAATGATATTTTTACAACAGGGATTCCAGGTGGACAGCAGCAGCAGCAACATCAACCACAGTCCAATAATTGTCATAATAATAATGGCAGGGCGAGTAAAGTGTCAAACTCAACTTTTATCCCTGCAAATAGAACAAGTACAAACTCAAATAATACATCAAGTACTACCACTAAAGGTTCTGATGTATCTCCCTACGCTTATGCCCATATTCTGGGAATCCCACCACCACCTCCACCTATGATATCGCTAGCAGGAACAAAAATGGGCTCTACTGCATCCATGAGTCAAAATCAACCTACGCAACAACCGTCGGCTTTGTCTGTTTCGTCGCATCAACATCCACCCATAGTGAATCCCCATTTACTAGACTGGTATTCTCAGGCTACTCCTTCATGTACGAGTTTAGCAGGCGGTGGGCACATCTACTCAAATCATCTTTACACATTTAATCCAAGTCCAAATAATAGCCCTTTCCTGAACCAGCAACTTTCAAGTCCGAAACATAGCATTATGTCACATATGAGTAGTCCTCTACCTCCTCCAATACCACCAAATACTTCACCAATTGTTCCTCCTCCACCACCAACGACAGCATCAACAACAACAAATACAAACTCTACAACGGCACCAGCAGTGGCACCAGTTGGACCTGATTGTGCAGCGAGCATTGATGGGAATTCTTCGACAGCTGGACGCTCCGGTTCTGAAAGTCTCATTCAGATCGATGGCTGGCAGTGTCGAAAGAACTTTACAAAAGAGACCGATGTTGTCGAGAGGTTTCTTTAACTTTACTTGGATGATGATCATGTTTGTCCTATATATTGCACAATATAGGAAGGAACGCTATCAGAAAGTAAAAGCCCAACTATTATTTTGATGTGTGCACAAGGAGCAGAAAAACTTTCCTCTACAAATACAATCAATGACTACAAGCGCTTAGAAAAAAAAATTGTGGTAAAAAGGGAAAACACAATGAAATGAAATATAAAAAAAACTTTAGGCATGTATTGTATGTAGCCGTCAAGCTAGCAGCACAACTCAAACTTATTCCAGAAAACTTGTTTGGCACAAGCACATTATATATCTATGTAGTATTAGTCTATATAATAATTGTATTATTGTGCATTGATTGATCTAAGTTTTCTGTACGATGCAACAATATATTTCACATTTTTCAAAAAATAGTCTAACCCTTGACATCATATTCTATGACTTGACTCGATCCTACAGTGAATTTTTTAAGATGAAGTAATATACGGTAGGTAACACAATACAATACATAACATGTAGGTACCCCACCCCCATTCATAATAAATATTGGAAATCGGAAATGTTTATACGTACGTTTCTTAAATGTCCTATAATTGTTCAATTTGATAGTTTATAAAGCACAAGCTTTGATCAATTTTAGCTCTATCTTTTGTCAGGGTAAAATAAAATATACCTACATGGAATTACATGTGTCGCGGAAAAGTGTTCCATTAATATTATAACTATTAACATAGTATTTAGTTAAGTTAAGTAGAAAATGAAACGTCCTCGTAAGATAGGAAAACGGGAAATCTTTTCATTTTATGTGTTTTGTGGAGGTATGGTGCATTTTCAAGCAGTAATGTCTATTAGTCTTTATTTTAATGAGTATGTTAGGAGTTTATCTAAGAAATTATCAAACATAATCAAATATGTGTGTTTACTGGTCATCATTTTGTATCAAATTGTAGACTTAGATTTCAAATTTTTCGTAATCATTGAATTCCCTTCTTGACGTATTTATGTGTTAACTCAAAGCGCTATTTTGGTGCATTCACACTTCTTTCCAATTATAACTTCATAACAGCAAAATAATGCATGTATGTAAACCTATGTAATGTAAATGTCCGCAAAAGTATTTCGTATAAAAATAACGAAATTGTACATACCGATATTATAAATACAAATAGATGGCAGTGTGCAACAGTCAACTTAATACCTTCGTCATAAATGTGATGCATGAAGATGTAAAGATTATTATTAATATTGTGCATTGTATGAATTTTAAATATCATTCTAGTTATAAACCAAGTAACTAATATTTAATATGTATTAAGATCATCACATATTATACAGTACTCATTTAATTGTCCAAATATCATTTTGAGTTAAAACAGAATGTCTAAAATAAAGAAAATTAAAAACAATTTCATTTTGCTATTGTTTAAACAGTTAATGCACATGTGAATTTTGGTAAGTGATCATTTGAAGATTGGAAAGATAGTATTTGAAGCATATTATACTCCTCTGTTGCGGGCACTAACAAGTCAAACATACAACTTCCTCAGTTGTTTACTCATGAAACTGGAATGCGTCATTCTAAAGTGGCTAAGCGATTTCGCAGTGGAAACTGGTTAGAAAATACATTTTGTGTGCAAACTGACTAACTAACTAAAATTGTTTGATTTCTAAATGCATAAATCATTTGCTGTCATAAAACAAACAGAAATCAGTATGCGTCTTTCAATTTTTGTGACGACGGGAGGAAGCTGTACACAGTGCAATTAAGGTATGATAATGGTGCTGCGAGTTCAGCAGATGTCTATGTGCCATTTTTTTGCCCAGCAAACAATGTGGAAATTTATACCTAAAGCTGATCCAGCTTGCATCGAAACAGGTACATTTACCGTTATATCAACAAAATTAGGGACAAAAATAACCAAAATTGAAACATTCGGTTAGATTAGCAAAGGTATAAAATCGCCCCCGATTTTAAAGTCAAACGTCATTCGCCAAAAAACGATTAATTATCTACGTTTGTTGGCTAACTGAAGAGAATTTTTCCCGCGGTTTAAATTCTAACGTGACTTTTAGCAGCAAAAATTTGATTTCACACCAAAGTTTTCAAATTTGGGAAAGAAAATGGCAAAATTTCTTGTTTTCGTAGCAGTCTATGCAATTTTCATTGCCTGTACCTTATCGTTCCCAGCAGTAAGTCAAGTTTATCAATCGGTTTATATCTGACCTATTTTATTACATTGTAAGATTCATGTGAAGACTGGGAGGTTAAAAAATTCAATTAATTGCGCAGATAGAAGAAGAGGCAAGGGCTCAAGGTATTGGCAATAGTCATCAGCAGGCGTTGTTAGCCATGTCAGAGGATGGAAATCCACAAATGTTGATCATGGGGGAAGACGTAGGAAGGGCGGGTTGTAAGTTTTCATTTTCAAAATATATTATAATTTCAAATTCTGGTGTAAAACAGCCTTTCGTTTTTTCAGTGTCAAAAATTCAAAATCTCTTCAATTTTACGGCGTATCTGGAGGGGCGACAACCAAATGTGACTCCAAATTTCATTTGTCCCTTTGATTACTATTCTATCTAGCCTGAATACCAACAACAATAATAACGGTTGATTCGTATTCGGAAATTCATCAGATTATGATGAATCATAATCTGCTGAAGATAAATCATATATTATATTTTAATTCTTTTCTTGTGTGCAAATTGTGTTCATATTATAAGATAATTTCATTTGTTTATCACAAGCCCGCATTAATTACCAACTAATAAGCGATGCTTAAAGCAAAAGAAAAGTTAATCTATTTTGAGTAAAATAAAACTTCAAAGTTGACAAAAATAAAACAAACAAATTAAGTTTTAAACATCGATTTTTTGACAATTTATGTTTGATGTTTATTTGTCTGCGCTTGAATCTCCAACATTATTCCCATGCATCATTCAGGTAATAATACTGCTTCATCTATACAAATCGTGGACATAGCTTTCGTACTAATATAAGTCATACGACATAGTCGCCTTTTTAGCAATGATCCTACTTACGGGTTTCTATTCTCAATGTTTTTGTCTATACTACAAAAAGCTCAGCTTTGAAAGCTGCTTGCATTTCACCCCAGCACCGGTGATCGCTCCGTTCTTGTATGTTATCTTGGGAAACAATCATATTGTAGATCAAAATTTTCAAATTCAGACAAATAAAATGAACTAAATGGTGGTATTTTTTGAACTTTACTTATCACAATCAGATAATATTTTATTCATCTCAAATGTATATTCTTTGAGTTCATAAACTTATTTATAAACATTTTTGTTGGATTTTGTGAGAAAGAACATCCAGTATCATCAACCAAAAAAATTCAGGAACTGTGGTACGCTCAAAAAGTTAAGGTCTGCAAATGTAGTGCTATTCCCATTTCCTGTATACATTTTCTAGATTATTTAAGAATCTCAACAAGGCATACGAGTTATAGCCAAAAAGTTAAAATTATTGAAATTTACCAAATAGTCTTGGTTGGGGTTTCATCCATTCTTGAGTACTTGAATCTGTTAGAGTAAATATTAAATATGGTCACAAAATCAATAATGTAATGGAATATTTATGTTTTGTTAAACATACTTAATAAACTGCTTTTATTCACAAGCACATCTTCAAAGAGCCAAGAGAACTCAGTAATGTTCAGATCATTGAACGGTAATGTAGAAAAAATATTTTCTGAAGACAATAAAGGACTTGATGGACGTAATACCCGTGGTTGATCTCTCTCTAAAATATCAATAACTTTATATTTATCAATTAAAATAATGAAACTTTGCAATAAAAAACCAAATAACTTAACCTTAACTGGCTGGGTGCTCATCATTATTGGTATCATGTGTAAAAAGAAGCTCTTATACCTGTCTTCTGTTGGCCTGATTGTGGTTTATTCGGGGGTTGAGAGATGTTGTAAAATAAAGTCAGTAGATTTCCAAATTGCGGTGAAGACAGAAGTTGTTGAAAAGGAAATTGTTGCTGCGAAAACAAATTGTCATTGGATGCACTTGCTGGCAAACTTGCAGATTGCTGCTGCTGCAGAAAAGACTGTGCCAGTGAGCCTAAAGCATTTATGTTGGGCTGCACGTAAAAGTTTTAAAAAATATTGTAATTGTCGACCAATATGACTTTGTCAATTTTGTGGCTTTTGCAATGAGAAAGGTAACGTAATATGACTTACACGTGTTAAGAAAAAATGCTATTATTATAATACTCATACAGACATTAACTTAAATGGGAAATTGTGGCTTACCAGCAGAGTCCGTGTTTCAGGTAAAGATGCAGTATTTACAAAAAAATCTGCCGCCGTGAGTAGTAGTACCATTGCTCTGATAAACATTTTTAACCAACTGCAACTATTTAGTGTGCTACTCTAAAATCAATTTGGAAAACTTGTATGTTTTATGATTTGAACTACCTACATACATAGAATTGCCCGACATTTATATACCTTGTCTGACTTTTTGTGAAGTATTCTTTGAATGAAGCATATGTCAGTTCTTTGTCATTTAAATGGAGTACCTAAATACAATTTTTCTTTTTCAGGAACAGGAAAAGTTCGTATATACGAAATGAAATAGTGTGCGTACAGCAACAGTCAAATGAAAAATACAATTCAAGAGTTTACTACACGCAGACCATCATAATAATGTATGGCAGACTGAAGCATTAATGAATGAACCTTGACTTTGCCTTTACCACTTAAAATTGTGGTTTCATTAAATATTGTAAAAAAAACTTTTTTTGTGATAATTTTCGCCAAAATGCAATTACAGATATACCTACTTTAAACAAGTAAAATAAATACAATCATGACAGTTATTTTACTTTTATAGGCAAGTAAATGAATTTGGATAAATAAACAGATACGGAAAGTTCACAATCAGTCTGAAGTGAACAAAGATATTATTTATATGGCATCATTATTTTTTTGTCTTGAAAAGATTTTTAAAATAATAGGAAGTTTATCTACACCGTTCGTTCTTGTTCGTTCGCCTATTGCAATTTGCATTATGTTAGAAAAAGACTTGCTTTTCATCTACCAAGTCATAGTGATACAATTGGGACAAAAACAAAGCTAAAGTTGACGGGAGGGCATATTCTATTAGCAAAATATTTTAGCATAAATTTAAAGTTTACGACATAGCCATAAAGTGGTAAACATAATATGCTACATTATGCAGCAATGTTACCCTACATTTTGGTATAGGTGCCTCATCCTCCAACATCATCCCAATTTTAACCCGTCGATACGAGTATAATATTGATAGGATTCATGCAATAAAGTGCAAATGAGATGCACACATAATGCAAAAAACAAAATTTGA
This sequence comes from Lepidocyrtoides sp. E14, assembly GCA_027743805.1. NCBI lineage: Eukaryota > Metazoa > Arthropoda > Collembola > Entomobryomorpha > Entomobryidae > Lepidocyrtoides > Lepidocyrtoides sp. E14. The sequence continues at coordinate 25,558 of JAHZMZ010001550.1, read as the reverse complement.
GATGTGTGTCACATTTTCTTTTAAATAGTCTTGCAATTTTTTCATCCTCTCGGGATCGAATTTTCATCATAAAAGGTTTTCTTTCTTAGGATAATGTCCAGAAAAACAAGTTTTTACCAATTACCCTAAAATGGCTGAAAAACATTGCATATGCAATGGGGATGACTACAAGTAAAAGGTTATAAATAATGAATGTCTATTGTTTTAAATACATACTAATTGAGCGGTATTATTATTACCTATTCTTTACTGTATATTGCATGCTAAGGTTCTCTCATTTTACTGTTGTTTTTGTGGAAATCTACTACTTAGAGTTCCTGGGACAAAAATTAATATACGTCACAGGATTGCATATAGGTTCAAGTTTTTAAAGTTTATAAATAACTTTATAAGCAAATATTTTCAAAAATCTGCTTAATTTTTATCACAAGCTTCTTATCTATTGATTGATAAATTGTGAGAACTAGATTTTGTTCTCATTTCGTATGGATGCTAATTTTTGTTTTCTTCTTTACCAACTCAAATTCGTCAGCAGTATGATCTTTATTGGTGTTCGGTCAGACCAGACAGGTAAGGGAGTTACCATGCAGAGTACAACCATCACCTGCATATGAAACTAGTCACGCATAAATATTGGTCTCAAATGGTAATCTTAAAAAATAACCACGGGTCATCCCTTTACAATGGTGTAGTAGTTGGGTTATAGTTTGCCAAAGGTCGACAATTTGACGAGTTTTTTTTGCAAATTTTTTTACAGATAATTTAATCACAGATAAAACAAAAAAATGGAAATTTTAATTACTTATTCGCTGGGGACTGTCTTGCTATTGCTTGTCAACTACTGCTTTTGCCAATTATTATACAAACATTTAAAAATTTAAAAAGCGCGGATGATATAGTTTTGTTTTTGTTTGTCAAGTTCAAAGTAATTTCGGGACGTTGAGATCATAATTTGTGTTAAAACAGGACTAACAAGAGTTTACGCGAATGCAAAATGCACTTTGCTCATCGCTACGAAGGGCCGCCCATCATTAACCATATTGCTTACTTACTGACCAGCAATTTAGGGTATTCTTTTGTGATCCTCATAACTTTTTTTATTATTTATTGCCATTGAAGCTTTGAGCAGAGATCTCAATGTCACGAGTTACTCGACATGTTTGTCGAAGACATCGAATTGAATACAATTCTGACATTCCTTCGTTTGTTCTAAGTTGGTGAGTACACCACACTTCGAACAGAAAGAATAATATTACCCGCTTAATCAAGTAAAAAATGATGCCGATTTACTACGCAACTTGATGTACGACAAAGAGGCGATTACTCCTAGCCAAGATAAATTGTTCATTGTGTTGTTATTACACATTATGTATTTACTTTTGGAATGAAATTAGTTTTATGGTGTTACTCAGTTTTCGGTGAAACCGGAGGATGTTTTTTTTTTGTGTTTTGACGTGGATTAGCAATATGCATGTAATCCAACATGTTTAATCTAATGTTCAAAACAACACGAACTCAATATCACGCTTTAAAACGCTTGTGTCGACCTTCTGTAATCCTAATCTTTAGAACAGTTGCATGTATTATACAGGTAAGCAAAAATTTACTGTGCTGTACTCCCTCCTTCAGTAATAAAACTGAATGCATATGGTTTATATAGCTTGAGGGATAGCCATTAAAAACTTTTGCCATTGTATTGGCAAAATTCTATACATTTTCCATTATTCGTTTTACATGTTGCAGTTGAATGAAATGGTTTGTAAGTTGTAAATGTGTACAAGAATTCGGATTTTAATAAAAAAAAGTTGAACACCAAAGTAATTTGTTTAAGGTTTATGGCACAGTGACCTTAATCCTTTTAGTGATCCTGTAGAAGCTGTAACTAAAGGCATAAAGGATGCATGGACATGATCGATGGGACTGGGACAGTCAATCTAATATTATGTATTTACTTTCAGGTATTGGGTCACTCACTACTTTGCACACACTCATTTAAAATATTTTTACCTACAGCATATTATTTGTTATGTTTCCTATTTGTTTAATAATGTCCAGCAGATCTGCGAAAATGTACTTTATTTCCCTGATGAGTTTTTTTTACCACAAAAACAAACAAAAAAGTAACATTTTTTGGAGACTCTTTGGTTCTGGTTTGAAATTTTGTACGTTGTACTACAGTGTAAATTACTAGACATGACAAAAAATCCGTATATAGCAGTGTACAAAAGAACCAGTAAGTGGAGGGGTATATACAGCTTTCCCAAAAATGGACCGTCTCAAATCCTTCTTTACAAATACATACCTCAAACAGCTATACAACAACTGGCAACTTTTTCTCAGTACTCTCAATTTAATTGAGTAATTATTGAGCTCTGATAACTTAATTAATCCCAAGAGCGTACAAAAGGTTTTTCCTCGATTGGTCGTCCGTCATCTAGTTTTGAAGAGAAAAAATCTAAAAGCATCTTTCGGTACAAAAGAACAATGAAGATCCCGTTCCACGTGCATTTAAGAATATGCATATACTGTGCCTTTTATGATAATTATCGAAAACGGCTCTCTGTACATTTCATTATGTTCCTGTCAACAGACGCAAGCGTAAACCATTCACAATGTTAAGCCTTCAGACAGAAAGTTCGTGAATACTCATAAAGAAGACCAGTATAATGTACATAATCCGGGGGATAATATTGTAAAAATCTCCATATGCATTCGCCATGATTAAGCTATTAATAGCAATTACAATCTTACAAAAATAACGACCTATAATGCTACATAAATAGGAACTTCAAAGCATGTTAGACTTTTTAGCAATTTACCGCCTGACAACTAAACATATTAGTCTGGTTCTTTTATCACGACGTTGACAGCCATAATTTTTAAGGAGTTCGATATTCCTGCTGTTCTAATTAGGTATGCACTTTCAACATCAAACGTACCCCTTACATTTTGATGCAATTTTGTCTACACATTTTTTTCCTTGTGTCTGCAATCAGAATAATATGATGAATGAATGCTAACGTCAAGCCCGTATCAAATTCAGCAGTGCTAAGTTATAAGCGTTTTTTGGCGATTTTGTGAAAGTAGGTCTTATAGAGTTATTGACAATATGACAATAAAAAAAGATGTACCATTTGAACTCAATTTCTCAAATACTGGAAAGCCAAGTCGAAAGTTTGAAGTATAAACAAGTTAACAAGAGAATAATAAAAATACATGGTATGCGTTGATGTAAAATGCTTTTTATAAGATTACTACTGAAAAACTCTGCGTAGAAAAAAATATTCGCTGTGAAATGCATGAGCAATGAAAGGAGTAATATCCCTTTCTGATGATGGACTCTTCTTTTCTCAACGAATTTAAAATTCTTAATGATTTCAAATGATTGTACGAGATTACTTTTGACTGTACATAGTGGTCAATTGATATATTCGTATATATCCTTCCTTTCCTCACATACACGTGTACCATGTCCATTGTATTCAAAGAGGACTGAACATGTCAGTAGGCTATGGTCTTGTGTTAGCAATTCATTTTTTATTCCCTTATTGCGTATCAAATTAAAGAAAATACAAAGTTTTTACTATTGGCTTACTAAACTTTTTTTCCTTTTTTATACGTATCATCATAATCATCATCATCATCGTCATTAATTTAGCTGCAAATACTGTGTACACTGTAAACATAAATAAATGTATGTGGTGATAGTAGAGTATAGTAGCAGTAGGTGGAAAACATTTAATAATATTGTAATACTAAATGAGTAAAGATGTTCTCAACTAGTACCTTTCTACTTTTCTCGCCCGTTTCCTTTTCATTTTTACACTGTTGATCCGTTTCGGTTTGATTTTTATTTCTTTGTGCTACAAAAATAATAAATGGATCAACCTTGGGTTTCTTTGAAAGATGAGATACACAGAAAATTCTACTAAAAAGATTCACCATTTCATTTTATTTTTTCATTTAATGTTGTAGTAGTGGTAGTAAATGTGTAAATGGCGTGGAGTGCTTATGCATCGTACTGCTTTGTCGTGATGATGCTTTGGAAGTTTTTGACTGCAGTTGTTGATAATGATATTCAATTCAGAAGAGGGTCAAAAAGAGATGAAACATAAAAAAATAAAATGACGTGGACTAATATGGTGACGGACATGGGTGATGAAGATGAAAAAGAAAACATTCTTTGTTAATGATTCTATATATAAAATTCTGAGTGGTGCCTTTTTATAAACATGTAGAAGTATCACTATCATTCGAGATCAAAAATGTAAAGTGCATGGGCTGCATATTGCAATGTATACTACACGTATACCCAAGAAATGTGAAGCGTATGTATTTTTAGCAATGAAACAAATTATCATCGAGTTATATCTTTCTGTAGTGCCTACTTACACCATTTCACTGCAAATGGCAAGATGAGGGCAAAAATTTTCTAGCATCATGCAAAATGTTACTTTCAATTGTTTTGAAGGTAGTTTTAATTTATGCATGCTTGGATGTATCAAGCATTCAAACAAACTGTGTTTTAAAAATAATGACTCGATTTTTTCATTAGAAAATCAAACTTCATGAACAATGATGTGCCCATTTAACAAACAGTCTTTATCTTAAGTGCTGACGCTGACAATTAAACGCATTGTTAAAAGGCTTATCAAAACTAATCACAGTGAAAAGAATCAATGGGTGAAAACTCTAATCGCAATGTTTTTTATTTGAAGATGATTTTGTACCAATTTTATCCTTCTCTTTGCTGACTGATTTGGTCGTGTCGTGAGTCCTAATTATTACAAACTGTGATGGGTGACGATGATGTGAAAGACTCATTTTTTACAATGGTTTTTTATTGCAGTGTAATTTCTCGGTGTTCTTTCTTAATAATGTGAATATTATATGGGTATAGACAGTATATAGATGGCTACGTTATGATGAGTTATTTTGTAAACGCACACTTGCGCTTCATTATCGGCACACTTGGCCACGACGACAATGAATGTAACATGCTTCAGTAGACAAATAAATGGAGTGAGGAGTAAGTAGACGCCTCTGATTGTTCATTCACACGCTTATCTCATCAAACTTTCCTAATTCATCTTTTCCTCTTTATTACTCTGCACAATTATTGGTGATTTATTGACCATGTGTGCAAAGAGTTTGTTGCATGCTATGAAGACATTTTCCGTTGTCCCAATTAAATCAAAAAACCTTTCGAGAAGACTTTTCGACTTGGCTATCTTTTTCTCTAAACATTTGTGTAAATGTATATCTGATTACTTTTTTCATTCTTCTTGGCCACAAGCCGACGTATTCTAAAGTGAGATCGTGAAATATATTAATGATAACTTTAAGAAATTTTTCTAGCAAATTACCAAGATTTGTCATGCGATTTGTAAAAGACGAGAATCGCAATTTGTAAAAGTTTACGACTTTGAATACAAAAAATGTGCGTAAATCTAGCCGATATAAAAAGGAGGAAAGTAAAAACGATCATGTTTTCTTTATAATTACTTTTCCCCTCTCTCTCATTATCGTTCCACCGACTGCAGCACTATATATACATATATGTCATTTCTTTAGAATTGACTAATTTAGTAATTTCGCCACGTTCAAAGAACGTTATTTTCATTTTCATATTAAGAACTATGTATACATGGTTAATTTTAATAATTTTATTACTGTGAATGTACTGTAAATTGACGTCATGTTCCGCATCACATCTTCACTGCCTATGATCGCAATCATTTTTAAAATATTGAAATGTTTAAAATGATCATCAAATAAATGTAGTCAATAAAATAATGAGCTAGAGCAACGATTTGCTAGATTATACTAGCGCTTAGTTTTCACTAGTGCAATTGTGCGCATCGGACCACAAATTCGTCACTTTTTCATTATTTACCCTTTCATTACCACAAAAAAACTTTCGTTGAATCTGCAATTTAAGTTGAGTTCAGAGTTATGTACCTTTAAAAATGAAAAACATATTTCAAAGGTAAAACGTGAAAAATGAAGCGCCATGTCTGTAAATATTTTTTTTTTATAAATTTGACCAAGTTTTACATTTTGGTTAAAACTGGCGGCTACCTTTCTCTACTGCGCTATTACACATAAAATATCTGGTCTACTCACCTACGTGAATCAAGTTTTGTGATCTGAGTGTCAGATTTGCATTTTTACGTAACGCCACCTTAAAATTATCCCTTGCAAAATGCATTGGTACATATAAACAACTTGCTCAATAGGTAATTAAGCACCTTTATTAACTTTAATTACTCTGCAATCAAGTTGGAGAAAAATAATGACATTGATTTTTGCAGTCAATAATATAGTCATATTGAGTCTTTGTCCTGCGTAATTAACCACATTTTTACGGAGGTTTGCCGTGTAAATTGTCAAATCACCTTGCACCATTTAAATGGGAGCTTCGTTAAAAAAAGATTTTTGAAGGTTTCAAAATTATCTACTTGACGGTACATAATGAGCACAGTTGACAAAAAACCATATTATAGATGCATGCAGAAGAAATCAGAAAAGGGTGCAAAAAGACATTCCCGATAAAAGAAGTGCACTAGCAAATAAGTACATACAAGAAAATACATTTTATACAAGTAAAAGGGACGAACTGTTGATTTTATTTCTCATTTGTGTCGAAGGTAGTGCGTAATAATATCACTTTGAATATATTGTATGTAATGTGAGCATTCAACAAGTAAGAAGGCATTAATTTATCAGAGGCTTTCTAGAGAGGCTGAATACGCAACTCAAGTCAGCTCTCCTTTCCTTTGCATCCTTTATGCCCCGTTGGATGCGGATGCACACACAACATCTTTTTTACACTGTGAGCAGACAATTGCGTCTTCTGCAGACAGCAAAGAAGAAGAGCTTATTCACCTTATTTTTCACGTTTTCTGTGTACTTCTCATGGCTTTAAACAAGACCACTTAATAATATTCTGTCAGTCAGTCGTGTGGTGCCTCGACAGAGAGAAGTCACATTGATCACTTCTCGTAGTAAAGTCAATAAAACAGTTACCAGTAGCATTAAAAAAGATACTACTTGCTGTTTGCTGCGACCAACAGATAATATCGTTGAAGTACATTCGGGGAATTTTTCACTGTGCAAAGAAACAGATTCCAATGACTATATCATAATCGATTAATCATCATGATCGTAATCGCCTTACATTACTAGCAGACGTAAGTGGATTAACACGATAGTTAATGTCATTGCGGGACTAAACATTTAGTTTGTGTGCAAGAGAAAAAGTGCGAGGCTACGGAAGTCAAGGCACACAATTTGCTGCTACTTTCAAGTCAGAGCTTATCCAGATGGTTTTAAAGGTGAGTTCTGGTTACAGAATTTAAGCATTTCAACTTTTGCTTGCGCATATAAAAGTTGCTCTTCTAAATATACCGATTCTCCTTTTAGGTGCATAAATTTTTAACAAATAACTGTTTGCATGCAGCCACAATTTAAATTCCCATAAGCTGTGTAGTTGTACTGCTCCTACCTCTTCAACTATTTATTTCATTTTATTTGCAATTTTTATTCTATTAATGTACACAGAAACGCTTTCAGTAGGCACAAGTTTTGCCCGGTTTTCCTTTAATTCAAATTAAAAGTTTTCTCTGGCATTAGTTCTATTTTTTTTACTGAAAACAGTTTTTGGCCATTAATAAGTAAGCCACGGCCACAACCTAGTAAACTATCTATCAAAATGTACCCAACGAGTTTCCGAGCGGTAGCCGAGGGTGCATCAGAAACTAATCCCGTTTTTATTTCCTTGTTTACAAGAATTATGCATGAAGTACACAATTGCTCTAAACTAACGTTTATGTGCAAAGCAAACATACATGCAATGCAACTATGTATATATGTATTCTTCATTGTTTCACACACACTGCTGAAGCCACAAAAGCTTTTGAGTGTTGCATCATGCATTGAATAACATACGGAAGTTTATATTTACCGACAACGAATGTGATTTTGAATTATTATTGTGCATTGTGATAGCAGTAGAATGTTTTGCATAGCCGCTGCTACATGACTAGTTTTGAATACCACATATTTCTCCGAATGCAACTTGCCAATGCTCACTGACTAAGAGGGTATAATCACAATCACGTACACAAAATAGACTTTTAAAAGTTCACACGTTGCACATAATCGTAGTAAAACGGCCCTGTTTTACTTTTTACACATGCCAATGCAAAAATGTGCGGACCTGAGAAAAGAAGCATGATTTCTATACTAGGAGGCTAAATGAAATAATGAGCAGTTAATGGTGAGTGCTGCTGAACGAACAGCAGCGTCAAGCCAAGAAGCAGCTGTGAGGAGATCAGCATCACCATTACCATCATCCGCTTGATGATGATAATAATCATTTAATCCTGAGGCAAGACGATGGGTATGTCTAATACTCCCCATGAGAGATGTCAGAGAAATGTAAAATCACAAGTGAGCCATTTATACCCTTGCAGTGCCGTGTGTGACTTATGAAATTTCTTGAATACTCGTGTAAAAGATTTAATAACAACATAAAAGGCACACACGGTCTTGATAAGACCGTCAATGTCACTGCTTGTTTTATCTCCCTGTCTTCATGTTACTGCATTTTGAAGTGAAAAGTTCTCAAATGCTTTTACGAATCGCATACTATGCCATTTTCACCAACAACACCATTCTTTTAAGTTTCAGGATTATCCTTTTTAATAGTAAGCTTGTGTAAAGCGTAGACGATAAATAAATCGAAAAGATATTTTCCGCAACAGACAAAGCATACATAGTTGAACGCGGGCGATCAGCTTTATCCTCGTCAGTAGCCAATTACAATGTACTTACTACTACTTATGATTTCGTCGATGGGTAGTAAATGTGTAATAAAATGCAAATAAACGACCGTTATGCAAACGAGGTAGCTTAAAGATGCCAAGTTATTGTTAGATAATTGTATATTTTAAGATTATCAATCAGTCAGTGTAACGTTTAGTTTCAGGTTAGGCTACATACAACAACTGTTCTTTATAAACTAATCTTTCCTCTGCTTCTGTCATAGGTAAAAGTGGTGTAGATAATTGCAGATAATGCTTTCAGTAAGTAAACATAACACTAGTCTTCGTTTCCGTCAGTAGTAATAATAATAGAGACGTAAATCAATTTTTAAATCATATCTTTCTACTGTCCATTGTGCTACTTCAACATGGGATTTCTGTGTGAGCGCAATTTATCTAAAATTACTTTGAAATATTTCGGATTACTACATGAGTTAAAACATTTTGTATATATGGACGTAAAAGTATCAGTTTAACAGAGTTACATGATTGCTATTAATTTTCTCAAACGAAATTCTGGTTTGTGCGCCTTCCCAAAAGAGCTTTCATTATTCTCATAATATGTCGTATATACTTTGATTAGCCCTTTTACAACATAATTCTCCATAAAAATGGTGCGTAAATTTTGCCCATCATATATTCTCCGAAAAAGTCGTGGATCATTACTTCAATTTCTTCCGCTGCATTCTCTGTAATTATGTTAAAGGGGCAAATGCTCTTGGGCAAAAACTCTTTTTCACTAATGTACGGTACATCTCATAGGCTGTCTGGCCAGATGCATTTTACCTTTTTATTATAAAAAGTTCCTTGAAAAACTAAGTAAAACCTACACCTAAAGTAACAGATACGCCCTAATGCTGCAAAAGATTATAAATTAACAACGCACAGGGTAGGTCCGCAAAAAACGGAACTGAAACGCATACTATTTTCTATCGTGTTTTAATGCCTTCATAAATTTACTGAAAGAGGTTAGCAGTGAGCGAGGAGCACAAAATACTAAATTATGTATGTTTTTTTTATACATTTACATACACACATCGTACATCTAAAAGCACAATAGCTGTTTCGCTGACGGGCTTACAATTTACGTATGTTCAAAAATGACATAAATTTTTGCAATGTCAGGTAAAATGTCCATAGTCCAAGTACAAGAGTGCATAATATAATCTACGATGGTTTTTCCTCTGACCATTTTTGGCTTTATTGTAAGGCACGATGAGTTTCAAAACGATAAAAATCATGAGAGCAAATTTAATACTTCTACTAAGGAATTAGTCAGAAAAAAAGTGGTACATTGTATCTTCTTGTGCCCATGGGATGATTTCGTGCTGTATTTCATGAGAACAAACCATTTGGCCTATTTCGCTAGAGATAATTGAAATCCACAGTGTTTTGATGATAATGAGCAACACCACTGAATTATTCCTAGTAATCATGCTGAACGGAAAAAGTTTTCAATTGAGCACTAATTAAAACTACTGACTGACTGATTTGTTCAGAGAGCTGCATTGTAATTTTACTGATAATGCACTGGCACGGCATCAAAAACGAAAGGCTATTCACAATATCTTCGTCGCTCTTCACACCATCATAGAACAATACTTGCCGACTTCAACAACGCTCCCGTTTCTCATGACAAAACAAAACAAAAAATCGCAGCAATAGTGCACCTCATTGAGAAATTAGATTTTGGTCATTGTACATACAGTTTTGGGCAGCTTTGTTCTACTAGCTTTGAATTCGGAATGCGAAATCCGGTAGGTGAAAAGTGTATCAGTGTCTACAAAAATATTTTCGCCAGTTAATACACTGATGAATTTTTTAAATCTTGAAAATGCAATAAAAATAATGAAATGACGAATAAATATTTTGTAGAGAGTAATAAAAGTAGCAAAATGTATATTAAAAACCCAGTATTGCATGCAAGAATATTATTTATAAGATGTTGTTTTGAGAAGGAAGTTGTTGCAATATTCACTAAATTGAAAGTACATACCTAGCTTGAGTTTTGTAGTAGGTAGTTCAATTATTTAAAGTCATTTATGTACCGTTTATTTTTCATTAACAAATAACATTATACTTACAATTTAATACTATCGATATGCTTATACCTGTATCATCATCACCTTCTGGACACCTGATAACGTAATGATTGATTTTTTTGCTGTCTACTTGGAACAATCGAAGAACAGATAAATGGTTGGTTAATGAACACTAGTGTACTAGTGACATCCGAATTCTTTCCGAAACTCCTTTTCAGTACAGAAACTTTGTATAGTGTATAATATTCGTAAACTACACTGTCAAAATGCATTTTATCATGATTACTTGGACACTCATTTTTATGCATCAAGTTCATCACTGTAGAACTAATCGTCAAAGCCTTTTCCTAGACATCTCCCTCTGACATCACTTAACATGAAACTCATTATAGGATTAGATAAGACAGTGGTCTAGCCATCCACCAACCAAAAAATGTGCGGTGTAAAGAGTGAGAATTCACTGGATCGTAAATCATTTTTGCTCAAGATCTGAATCCCACGACATGGTCAATGGTAGGGTATAACACATCATCTCATTTAATACCAAAGTTGAGTCTGACTGAAGTTGCATTGAAAAACAACATCGCATTGTTAGCATTAAATGCAAGAGCGCAGAGCACTCGACGATGTGCAATAATAATTTACATGTACACAATAAATGTTCCACATTCATGATGATGATGAAAGTTGGTTTCATCCGAAACAATTTTTCATCGAACGTTTGTTTGCTGAATAGCGTGCTCAAGTAATATTAAATGTATTCTATGGCGAGTCGCGACACTCTACTTCCTCAAAGAAAAAATCTCTGAGAAGAGAGAACGTGAAATGCAAAACTCACTTACTTTGAAACACATAACACATGCATTGAATAGAATGCTAGAATGTGGGCATTTAGCTAGACGTGATGATAATGTTGTTTCACTTGATCGTCATCATCGTCGTCATCATTATCAGAGTTCCTATAGTTCATACCTGTGTGAAGCTGCAAATAATGCAGGAAAAATGTATGCATAAATACATTTAGAGGACTTTGTAAGCAACATGCATGATATTGATATGATAACAGACCCAGGCTTCCAATTTCACGTCCAACTGACCGTAATACCCTTTTAACGAAATTTCCCATGATGAATCTTTTCATCATCATCGATCCTCAACACTTGGGATCATGTGCTATTCTGACAGAGATGTATTTTGAATAATAAAATTATACATCTTTTTAAGGAGACGAGCTGGGTACACTCTTGTCATCCCTTCATGCAGGATGCCATAGTTTTGAAGTTTTTATCGTTTTACTTGTATTATTGTCGTCCTTTCTCGTTTTGAGTAGCACGACCACGCTTAAAACTTTATATCAGCAGCTAGTGTCATGCAAATAATTTAAAATAAATTACTTTATGGTTTTGTGGTGGATATATCATGGCATATCACAATATCGAGTTAATAGTGCATTTCTCTTTTCTTTCTTCATCATTGGTTTCTCTAGCTGATGATGATGCCTGGTGCGTCGAGTCAACGCAACTCGTTACAACGACATACATAAATGATTTGTAACATACACGTGTAACCAAGTGTCAAATAAAAAATATTATCGAGGTGTGTGTGTTCCTTTCATCGTAAATTACTGTTCTCTGTCCAATGTTCATTATTGCTAAAATGCATCAATATCAATATCCTCCATGGCTTGTTTATTTGCAATACTCTGTGGATGAATACATAAAATACCCACATATTCTTGAAAATTTCAATCACTTTGTAACCATTTTTCAGAAAAAAGCGTACCTATCATGTACATGTAATTTATGTTCTAGCGAAAATATGATTAGCAAAGTCCACTTAGAGCCAAAATGCATGAATGCTTCTTCAAACTGCACATTTTGTACCACGCAATTCAGCTTTGATGAATTGCTTTGTATTAGTACGTAAATACAATTTTGACATCAGACTACCGACGACGAACGAACCCTCAAAACGCTGAAATGAATGAAATGATTGAGCTTGGTTACATCTTCAATTAAGACTAAAGACATGTTTGACATGGAAAAAATATTTGTATTAACACTCGTCAGAGAGTCAAATGTTTTGAAATCAAAAAGATAATGCATAGAAAGGCTCTATCTCAATTCTGCTGACACATTATATTGGAATAGTAGAATGTTTCTAATGCAGTTTTTACAGAATTTACCTTGCTTGTTTTTCATGTATGTTTACTTTTGGAATATTTCGTCGTGTAGGGAAAGGATGAACAATGAACATTCTCAAAGTTTGGGGCAATGTAAGACCCAAATAGGTAATACAAAGCTACTTGTTTATTTCGTTACCGCCGACCTGATAAAAAATTCAAACGAAAATCTTAATTTTAATTTAAGGTAAAGAAAAATGCAGTATTTTCCCTAACTTCATCTTTTGCTGTACATCGTCCTCTTTCGGCTTTCCAAAACTTTTTATACGACCGGATGGATCCATTCATCATATCCGTCTTCCTGCATTCCCTGCCTGCTTGCTTTTGTCTTGTTCGCAATCAAATAATTTGCATTTTACAGTAATACCTAATCATGATCATAAAGGTATTGCAAGAAAGCTGCAACCAGTACTATTGCTAACAATGCTGATAGCTAATAATGAATGAGTAAATAACTTGGCACCAGTTGTTGAGTAGTAGTACATATGTAATTTTTGTAATAAACACATGTTTTCAAGCCAAGGAGCATTCAAAAATTATTGCATGTGTGTAATTTCTTATCCTCATAAATTTGTGCGGGTATGCATTATGCAGTGGAAATGCCAGACCGGAAAATGTTTAAAATTATTCAAGAAGCTGGGTGTCTAATTCCACATGGTCGTGGCATACATTTCATCTCATCTACGATAATTGATATAATCGTTCTTATGTTTTTTAAGACAGTAAATTTCAAAGAATTAACCGACTGTATGTAAATCTACCATGCATAGGTACATATATTCCTAATACAGAATTCCTCAATTCAATTTATTTACTACATGGCAGATGATATTGGAAAATATAAGTGATGTGTAAAACTAATTTACTATTATTGACAAAGCACATAACACCAAAAGCTCCTCTTCGGGAATAATATCTCATAATCTCATGTTTGTTCAGAGAGAGGGAGAGGGAATCATGCGTGATGCGTGCCTATAAAATACGCCATGCAACATGAATGCTATTATAACGTGATCGAAAAACGGAAAAAATGATATTCAGGGAAATTGCATTTGATAAATACTTAAAAAGTAAACGATAAGTATGGTCGATTCGATGGGAATGATTGGGTCGAGTGTCTAGCGCAGCTATTAGCATCGCAGGCTATCATGACTATCACTTACCAGTACATCCCTTCCGGCATATGTCCAACGAAATCCAGGTTTAAAAGCCTCAATGAAAACCTGTTCAAATGCAATATTATGTACTTTATTCAGTCAGTCATCGCTCTAAGCTTTCTCGGTATTTTTACAACCAAACGCGAGACTCATGTTAAATTACAAAGGAGATACAAAATGACCAAATTAAATTGTGGGAATTGCATATATTCCCTTTTAACATTTTTCAGAAAACCGATAATCCTTGATGATTTACTTTGCATAAATTGTGGGAAGAATTATTTTTTCAATTAATCGGTAACTTTGATGAGTTTGGTAATTGGTAAAATTTTAAAAATTCACAACTCGGAATATGAAATATACTTGACTTGTAAAAATAATAGATTCTCATACGTCCTACATTAGGTTGGCAAACGCATGTGCACACGCATACGCATGTACATCTCTAACAAATTATTTCTTTGCCACACACATACTCTGAAAACAGTTTGTGTTGCGCGATTGTTATTTAAATCAGCTAAATTACAAATTCTCTACCCCCAATTTCAATTTTTTTTACACACTGAAAAGTGCATTAAAAACAAGGATGGGGGTTTCAGACTTTGAATCGCTAAATAAATAATGAATTTGTAACCTTGATTTTTTAGTAAAAACTTTATGAATATTTTTCAAACAATGAGTATTTAACTTTCAACAATCGCATAATAATTACAAATGTTTTCTTCTTCTTTCTCAAATTATTTAACATATTCAATTACTGTAATTCTCAGGTATAAGAAATATCACGTATGCACTTTGTATATTTTATGCATATCGAATACATATTTTTTTACAAAATTACATGCACGTAAGTATGGTGCGATTCGATTCAACATGATTGACTGAATTACGCATTTTTTCTGCAACCCAATCATTCCTCGTTGGCTACGCTCTATTAAAGAATAATGCATATTTTGAGGTAAAATATTAAACCAATAGCAAAATATCAACAAATACGGCAATAATTTTATGAACTACATACATAGTTTAAGTAAAAAAGCACCTAAAAACTTGAAGACTGTAATATTTAGAAACACTAAAACAACCTTTTTTTACACATTTCACGTATTATTATGTGGAGTTGATGTGTACCTATTCTAACGTGCAAAGTCACAATAAAGTTTTAAATTATACAGCGTGTTATTACATCATCGTTGCTTCCGATAGAATTTGGTTTATTCAGCATTTTAACGCTGCATCTTGCAGAGTTCTTGAAAGACAGCCTTAATCGAATTGCAACTTTGACAAGCTTTCCACTCGGTAGGGACACTTTTTTCCTTTTGTGTTCACTTTTTGTAGGACGAGACTGCATCACGACTTACTTTGAAAATTTCTCACCATCATCACATCACCAATGTTTTACTATTCACCGTAGCCAATAATGCAATATGAAATACCCTACATTGGAAAATGGTATAAATCTAGGTAATTTGATGCCCGTGAAATGAATAAATGAAAGGTTTATGTTCTAAGCTAGGTATACTAAACTTTAGTGCAACTTTAGTAAGAATGCATACATTTACAGATACATAGATACACTCATTTTAAATGATTCGCATAAGTGATTAAGGAATTTTCTATTTGCTCTATCGATGAAGAATTGAATTTTGTATATGAGCGCAGCGGGGCACCTTACCGATTTTACACTGACGCGTGAAAAATTTCTCCAAATGTTTTAAGTTACTTTTGCGCATAATTTACTAAACTACTGCTCCAATAACTCTGTCGAAATGAAATTTAAAACCTGCCCTGACGTATCAATCATACACCCTGAATAATGCACTACTCCANGCGTGAAAAATTTCTCCAAATGTTTTAAGTTACTTTTGCGCATAATTTACTAAACTACTGCTCCAATAACTCTGTCGAAATGAAATTTAAAACCTGCCCTGACGTATCAATCATACACCCTGAATAATGCACTACTCCAGATACATAATTTATCAGTTGTGCGTACGTATGCGTCTTGCAATCACCATGTAAAGCTATAACAGAGGTGCGCAGTTTACCATGTTCAATATATACACGCAAAAGAGCTTTAAAAATATGTGCGTGTTCTTCCTGTTGCTTTGTTTTGACATGTGCGTGTTTCTATTATTTAGCACACTTCAAAAAGTTAAAATCTGTATGTGATGACAGAAATCCTACACATGAATATAGGAAGGATGTCTTTGTCTGGCCATAGCAAAACAAACAAAGAAGTTCAACCAATATTTCTTTTTCATATGAAATCGTCCTAAAAGATGGTGACAGCGTAACGTAGGTCAACAGTATGTGGTCTCCGGTCTTATCATGTCATACACATCAAGTTGATGGTCAAACATTCAAACAACAGGTTGAGAATCTCTGGATGCATGCAAAGCCAACGCCAACAAACCTGTTTAGCAGGGACAAAAGCAGACATGTTATTCTCACACAGTGATAACTGTCTCAGAGACTGTACAAATAAAAATAAAAAACTGGCCGATTGCACGGCACAAAACTATGCGTATAAATAATTCAAGACAATGTTTGTACACTAATCTCTAAGAAGTAAGTTCATTTGAAGTTATAATGTAAAACGGAGCTAAAAAATTGAAATGGGTCGTAAAGCAAGACGCCAGCTATTCACAACTGACTGACTGCAATTAGCTATTATTTGCAGTGAAAATGAGTTTACTATATAGAAGGTGGCAGACCAATAAACATTGTTTATTTGTCTGATGGACAAAAAAACTCAGTATCAAGATTTTTTAAATGCCTCCTTTGCAAATATCTGGTATCATGCTCTGCGGACCTAGCTTACATTTGAAATATTAAATTTACTCTGAATTCCCACATATTGTCATGAATGAAGTTTTACCAGTATTTCTTGTGTATAACAAAATTAAAAATGTGCTTAAGCTATCTGAATCTGAAAAATGAAATATTTAACTCAGCCTAAATAATGATAACAATAACAATTGTTAATATTATATAGGTATTTTGTCAGCTACAAGGCATCTTTTTTGTTGAGAATAATTAAAATAACAAAAAAGAGTAGAGCCTCCGGCGAAGCTGCAACACAACATTAGAAATCAAATGACTGAAATACTTCAAGTACATCTTGTTGACCAAGTTCACAGAGCATTTTTACCGATTATACAGCATTATAAAAGCATAATTGAACCAAACACTGGGATGCTGAAATCCTGTTGATACACCATTTCAGTGAAATTGACAGACCAATATACTGAACTTGGTTCAACACAGTCAGTTTTACAATTTTTTATTTCTGCCTTACAATTTCTGCTGTCGCAAATTATATGAAAGATTTTGTGAAAAGGGTGTAGTATGTATGTATAATTTATATAAGTATGTATTGCAGTTTCTTTGCATCAAGCAGGTCAGCTCAACTTACAGTAAATTTTCCCTAACTGTCTACATAGATTTGGTTTTTAAACTTTGTATCCTGTAGTTTAATTTCAACTTCAATAGTACTGATACTTGGATTCATAAATATCCTCCGAAGCTCTCATGTCAGATAGTGAAGCTGAATGAATCATCGTTATCAGTGGTCATGCATACTTACAGTTAACTAAAACGTATACACATATGATTTTTTGGTCAACTGTAAATAAGAAAAAAAATTGACAAACGGATGTGCTTAATGCATTTTTCAGTTATGAGTATATTTGATGAACTATACGACAATTTCACCAAGCATTGCGCATGGGTAGTTCCAAATAGTGATTTGACAGCTGCGCCGTACATTGTTAATGAGAAAATTTAGTGTGCAGAAATTATTACGCTTCGTGGAACATTGTTATCACCATTACCGGTCAACAGTCGCGCAGTAGTAGGCAAGAAATGAGTTTTAGCTTTTTGAAACCAGGTATATTTCTTTTGTCTAGACTATTAAGAGTTCCTTGTCACTCAAAGCATCTCAGAGAAATAGAGACAGTTCATCATTGTCGGCGGATTGCTCAGAGCGTTCACCTTTCCTTTCTATTTCACCTTCACCTTTCCAAAAACTGATTCGTTGAAATTGAGAAATATTAATGCAATTCACTTCTGAAAGATACATAATATGTAAGTGTAAGTATATGCGTTTCGAAATAAAATATCCAAAATATGCATGTAATTCAGAGGAAACTTAAACTCCTTCCGGCTACAAGAAATTGTTTGCGAAACCCATTGTGTCTTCTGAATATCAGGAAAAGGAAGTTTAATGCTTCCATGAAATTATTTATTGGTTCTTTTTTTTTGCTCCGTTCTCCATTCAATCTTTAAGGCTAAGAAAAGGAGTTTCATACCCTTCACACATAATACGCCCACAACCTCTGCTATGGCTAAAACAGTGAATAATAAGTTGGTTGTGAGATCTCAATACGCGACTTAATCTTGCATTGAACTCATCTATCCCAAGCAGTTGATGGGCTCGATTTATGCTTGCAAAATGAAGAAAACCCTTAAAATCTGCATTACAAGTCGTAAGAGTCAAAACTAAAGGTTGCATTTATCTGGTTGCATGCTTACAAAATTGAAAAACAGTAATTAGATATTCAAATGTTATGTTAAGTACTCTGTCCTGTTGGCTAACCTGTCTAAAGACTAAGAGCTGAATACTATCAGTAACAAAAAGACCCAAACACCTTTTACTGCTGATCGTACCTCAGTGACTTTTCGCTCCACCTACTACAGGCCACAAGTGCGTGGAAACAAGATTTTACAAGATGTAAAAAGAACAGTGTATTTATAATATAATGGACGGTTAAAAACATACTTTATGCGATGCAAGTATTTAATTTTATTAAGACTGAAGGATATTTGCTTTATTCTTCTGATAATTTATCCATTTTTTACTTTTATTAAGCGATGTCTTATTCTAATTCTAATAAAAATGATACCGATTATTTATCAAGAGTAGATATAAATATCTTAAATTAGATTATATCGACAATAAGCGTTACCTGATACACTGTCTACAATGCTGTGTTCAAAATCACTTTGTGTTTACGAGTCGAAAAAAGCATAGCATCTCATTTTATTTCTGCTTTCCTAACTTTAGTGCAGAGTTTTACAAAATATCCCCTAATCCCAAATAGGTACTTTTCCTCTGTTAAAAATTTACGCATCAATCGTAATTCTTGCTCCAGGCAAAGCATCCAACAAACCTTCCTGCCCTTTCTGCATCTAAATTTTCCATGAATGAAATTAGCAAAAAGGCATAAATAGTATGCTCTACGTGGCTCTAATTATATAAATTTGGAGCCGAAAGAATATCTCTCACCTTTCACTATCTCCCAAGACTTTTTAGCAAGAAAAAACCCATAATTTATATCAAAACCTGCTAATTCCAACAACCAATTAAATGCCGTAGGCTGTTATGTGTATGCATTTTTCAGATCAAGAAAATGTAATAAGCTTGTAACAAGAGATTTTTCAAGTACTGTATTACATGAAACAGTAGTTACAGAAAACATGAGTCTCTCACCACACTCTTGGCGAAATTCTCGTCACGTATTTATAGACGATGTACACGACACCTTGTAAGAATGTAGAGTGTTTTATTTTAACCACACTTTGAATTTAAATATACCTGGCCAAAATCAATGTTCTGCTGGTTTGTCGAAAAGATTATTATTTGAAACTGCACTTTATCTAGCAGTCAAGTTTTATCCCCAAAATTATTTTATGTAGAATGTAAAACATGCAATGCTTAGTGTGCCAACTTTTTACAACAAATATCAACGTCAACACTGGCGTCTTATATGATTTATCATGATCGGTTTAGCGTGTTGTACATATTAACTACATTTCAAGCACTTGTAATTATCATTACAGAAAAGTTACTGCACACTCACTCACTACTAGAGTGTCACACAATGTAATGTACTCTCACTGTTGTATGTACTTTATGTTGTTGCATGCTTGTCAGTGTTTTTCATCAAGATTGCAGGTTTTAGATTTCTGAGCGCTTTCTTTTGTTAATTGATTTCTCATGCACTGCATTACCCCTCGCACATCGAGTAACGATTTTTTCGGTGAGTCGCTATACAACAGGACCATTATTGTTATGAATGAAGTAGCTATTATAAAGTTGCAACAAAAATCGGGATCAAAAACGACAAGAAGCCTGTTGCGAAAGGAAGTTTGTTTCACGTGTTGCGGAAATGCTGTCATAGCTGTGCCTTTGTGTCTGACATTGCAAAGGAAAGCAATTTGTATTAGCTCTACTGTTTGTTCACCTAGAATTTCTGCACTGTCCATTCATTCATGTTGTCACCACATTCTTTCATGCAAAGTAATTATAACGCTTGTAACGGTCATCTTAAAACTGTATTGTTCCTATCCACATTATGTGCAGTAAAAAAAAGAAACCATACGGGTATACTGACTTGGTTTAAAACGAAGTAATCTGAATATTATGACAGTAAATTTCTTAGTCAAGATGAATAAGAAAAGGCATGCCTACATATAGAAGAACATTACTTTTTTTGTCAAGAAAAAAAAAGATTGTTCCATTCATTTTTCATATCACGGAATGGTACTACTAGTACCCAAAAGCATAGCAAATTTAATCATATTGTGTCATATTAATACCTAGTTCATTTTAAGATTATGGACTAATCTTTTCGCGTTAAGTCACGTTTTAAGTAAACGGTGAATAGCATAAAAAAAGTGCAGTGGCTTTTCATTTCACGTTATAAAAACATTAAATTTTTGCTAGCACGTAACTGCATTAAAATGTAAATGTTGACAAAATCATTGGGTAATAATCATCTTTTTATAAAGAATTTATTTTACGGATAATTTCTACATCCCTTTATTCTATACTTATTATTTACTCATGTAGTCTAAAAAGTATGCAGGTATTATCGCATTGTTTACATGATTTAGTTGTTTAAAAAAAATCATTATCTATTTGTCTGCACGTAAGTATACAATGATCATGGAAGGTCACAATAATTATTAGTGAATTAAACTTGGTAAACTGTGAGAACATCTCAAACATCTCATTAAATCCTTGTTTCCTTTGTGTATCTGATCTAAATCTTTTTTTAAAATGAGGATTGTCGATACAATTAAAGATGAGCACTTAAAAGTATTTTCGGAAACAAAACAAACATTAAGAGTATATATAGCATAAAATGGCATATTCAAGACTCTAGACCGCTTTTACACACTTGTTTTATCGCAAAAGGGAAGGGTTTTATTGTTGTGTAATAAAAAGATGAAAAAGAGTTATTACAGTAAGGAAACAACACTTTATGTTTGACAACAGGGTTATAACTTGGGCGCTAACAAGTGTTAAAAGTAAAACAAAACAGTTTTACGATGCTATATTATCATTGTTTTGAGACCAGTTTTGTAAAGCACATAATTGATAAGAACCACTTGAAGGATAAACCACTTTGTTGTAGGTCGGACTGTCGATGGTCTCTAGAGGATGCAAACATCCGTAGTTCTTCGACAAGTTCATTATTACCTTTCTTAACACAAGACTCTTAATACATTTCTCTGGCCATTAGATGAATTTTTTGCACACACGCAGAAACATCTATAAAAGATGAAAGAAGTTCCGTGAGAATACATTATGTCATACAATTATCTCCTGTTCTTCGAAACTGCCTTGCCTTTTAGCTAGGTCAGGAAGAAAAATTAAAAGTACAGTAAATTGGGTTTGTCTCGCATGCACTGTGCACAGTTCTGCTTTGTTGGGATTCGTGCTTTCTATAACCTTGCAAGATGAGCGGTAAGGATGCATGATGTATGTATTAGGATTTATTGAACTACTAACAAGCCCTTGAGTACTAAACATGATGACATGGTACGATTACAACTTACAAAAGAACTTTATTACAAAAGTAACTGATGTTGTTGTTTATTTAAATAATTACCTTTGCAAAAACGATACTTTTTTCATTTCCAGTGGGGATCGCAACACTTACGCGAGTAAAAGCAGTATATCGACAACATTCCATTCATACGTGTAAAAGTTTATAATGCTATCTATGATGAGTGCGAAATTTCTAAGCTTTCATTGCTGCTCTCTGTAGTGTAAGGTCATGATTGAAGATCCTATAAAAATCATTTTCATGTTTTTTTTTATTTAAGACAAAGGTGCTGTCAAAATGACTTTTGTACTGGCATGACTGAGTTTGATAAATGATAGAGAGAGGGTCACTGTTGCCATCTTGCAATCGTTCGTTTAGTATGCTGTATGAATATGAATCACTCACGGGAATATGTCTACGTTTGCCCGTAATAAAAATGAGATAGAGAGACCGTTACGTTTTGTGCATTGTATGACTTATGACTTGAAGTTGAAATGAAGTACTTTCTTCACTTATAGGCTAGGCACCTGTCTAAGAATGTGTATCAATGGATATTCGTAAGTGTAGATAAATACTCTTTTTTTTAATTTAGCAATTGTTTTTAACAAATACCGCAATAGCGCAAAAAATCGTTTTTGCGCACATAAAAGTGATGAAAATATCAGATTCGAAAAGTAAGCAAAATGTTACTAGCATGATGTTTGCGTACGGAACACCTGAAACACCGATATGCAGAGTTTATAGTTATTATATTTCTTTTCTAGAAATAAACAATCAACAAATAAATAATGAATTTTGAGAGCAAAGCAAACTTCAATTACTAGATTTGCTTGCGTTTTCGATTTTCCTGTTTCTGTTCACCAGTAATGAAATCATGCAATTATACAGACGCGGATACGGATATGCAGCCTTTTTTGGCATATGAAGTTATTATATAACATGTTATGAAACGTAAGTAGCTAATGCATTGTGTTGCATGATAACCAAAATATAAGTCAAAAGGGCAAATGCAATTTACTTCGATGATAATTACTTGGTGTAATAAGTAAAACTTATATTGTACAAATATTACACCAAATATATATGAGTAGCCATTCATTAAAATGCATTTAAACCTTTTTAAAGGTCTGATTTTATGTTGGGCTTGCTACGAGGTGAACAATAAAAAAATTGTTTTTCAAGTTGTTTTACTTACTAACAAAGTCTCTTTATTTACAGTTTTGGCCCAAAACTTTTGGGTTGATACTTTACAAATCCGAATTCTGACTGTGAATTTACTGTGAAGTTACTTTTATGTTGACTCCTCAGACGTTTAAGAACAGTAGGATTGCATCTTGCGATATACATATACCAATCTGAAACGAAACGATGAAGGTTTAAGATTTTACATGCTAGATGTGAAGCCAGGAAAGTCCAGGTCCGTATCTTATTCAGCGTAAAACTTAACCGTTCTTTACATCACTTTGTCTAGATAATCATTTACTTCTTGCACTTTTTATTGAAACTTTTACTTGATTCATGATTTGATATATATAAATTAATGGATCCGAAGTCTTTTGTACCTTAATTAAATCTTGCAAAATAACTACAGGTTTTGTTTAACCATGTAGTCAACAGCAGGTATCCCCTTTCTTTCTTTGGCATTGCATGAAAATATACCTCTTGCAAAAGATATTGACTTAATTTATTTTGGTATCATCAAATGAAAATGGATTAATAAATGACGCGACGACGTTTCTTTCCTACTACGCGTTTAAAATGCATGCTCAATCGCCATCATGGACCATGGACTTGTCTAGCTCAATAATAACGAATTGTGTGTAGGTTCATGATGTCGACTAGGGAGTAGGAATTTTCTGTCGACCATTTGATTCATGAGAAACGAGTTATTACTTGTCAGATTATATTAACACAGATTACCGTCTTATTCTCAACACTTACGATTAGAAACTCAATGATAAATAAGACAGGAGTGATACCTTCCACCCAGGTATAAGCATGTGGTAGGGACGAATTTACAAACTTGTCTTAATTTAATGCATGCATTTCTCTCCCTAGCGTCCATCTTATATAAGCAAACGGCACACACATCTGCAAACCTTAACTTTAACTTAAAATTATAATGCCCTACGGCTGCATAAAATATGAAGAAAATGAGTCAGGTCACATAAAAAATTCAGATCAGCATTTTGCGTTCTTTTTATAAAAATAAATAAGTATATAGTTTCTTTTGCTTTGAAGCAGTTCCTTTTTACAAACCATCATTAAAGCAATCATAAAATACGATAAAATATTACATAAAAGTCAAAAATCCCCATTCTTATATAATTAATCAATAAACTGTCAATATTTTTGACTTGGAGAGTTTGAAGATTTCATTTATAACTTGCCATTTTTACAGTTCAATCAAAAAGTTACCCAATACGTAAATTGCTCCACATATTATGTACATAAGGTATGTGAATACTAGCAATGATTTTTGTACGCAATACAGACGGAAAAGTTGTGGTCAGTTAGTTTTCCTGATAAGATGGGGTAATTAGTTACCTAAACAAAAACTGTATTAAACGCAAAGTTTGTCTGAAATAATAGTTTGTAGTACTAACTTTGCAAACTCTGCCCGTAATAATATACATTGTGCGTGAGAGACATTTGTCACAGGTTCATGGCACACAGGAAGCAAAAGCGTTATGTATGACGGACTGACGGACATGACACTGCATTAAGCTGAGTAATCGTTGCTCTGCTCATGCGCTTGTAAAATTGTAAACAAATATAACAACTCTACAGAAACAGAAAATAAAACTACAATCGGGAGAGTTAGTTGAAGTATCGCGTGAGAATTCGCTTTTCTTCTGTCCATGGTCAGGTAGAATTCAAGAGTAAGTTCAATTAGTAGGGAATGTTTTCTCGTGTCCCATGTACAGAAAATATAATGTCCAAGTTACGGCAGTTAATTACGTCCCTTTGTTGTTGTAAGCTGATTGAAGTGGACAAGCAAATTCACAAGAATTTGTCATGTCACTCTTTGCAGCTACGCGATTACGAAACTGGTGAGCTAACTTAACGTAAAAACGCAACAGTCACAGTTTTATAAAAATGCCATTGGCTCGTTAACCATAAATAAAGGAAGCAACAGATAGCGTTGTTCATCCCATGCATTACGCACTGAAATACAAACAACAAATGAATGGAGACAAAACTCATACAGGTAATCTTACATAAATATGCAGTACATATTATGTTGTACTTCACTTTTCACAACTCTTGATGCTGCTAGAGTAAATGCATGTATTTGCACCATATTATTGAGTGTTAACATATAAATGGTGTCGGAGTCGGATGTTTTTTTAAATATTAAAGTACTATGTAATCAAAATTTGGCAGCAAATCATTCTGGGAGTGGGGTTTTGTTGATAGTCGGCTAAACTGAAATAAATATATGATGTAAATAGTAATAATTATTGAAAAAACAAAATGGGTAATTTTACAACAATGTGTTTGAGAATAA